>JBBPBX010013664.1:28136-38175 GCA_038048925.1 Garcialebias charrua
ATCTGAACGAGATTCTATGGTTAAATAAAGATTCATAATAAATATGTATTTAACATACAGACTAAATTGACTCTAATAATGTGTTGGGAATAAATCTCAAGTTTGTGGTCAATATTTTAGTTATTTTAATCAATTTGTGGAGTTGAGTTGACTCTAAAAGTTGTAGATGACCATCAGAGTTTTGTTAAAAATTGTTCTGTGGGTTATGAGATGTTTTTCAATTCAATTTCAATTCAATTCAACTTTATTTTGGTAAATTAAAAATATTACAAACAAAAAGAAAACAATATAAAATGGTAAATCAATCATTTACCAAAAAAGGAATAGGCTGAAGCCAAGGCTTACAGCAGTCTACATAATGGCATATATTACTGTCCATATATATACATAAGTGCACATAAAAACATTTACTGTATATTAAAATATGCATGTATATGATACATACATGTACACATAATCACATTACATACATACATGGTTACACAATACATATATACATCTACATAACATCTCCATAAGTTTTTATAATTTTACATTTTAAGGCTCTTTTGAAGCTCACCAAAAAAGCACATAATTTGAGATAATCATTCAGTTCATTCCACAGTTTCACGCCGAAAACTGAAATATATTTTGGTTTTACTTTACTTTTCTCTTTACCTTGTTCAAATATTAACAAACCTCGTAAATTATATTTAGTCTCTCTTAACTTAAATAATTTCTGAATTCCAGAGGGAAGACTTTTATTTAGTGCTTCATACATTATTTCCAGTATTTTATTTTAAAAATATTCAAATAGTTTTTGCAATTTTATTTCTAATATATTCAATATAGTTTGCTATCCAGAATGATAGCTAAAAATTTTGTCTCATAAACTCTGTCGATTTCAACTCCATTTATATGTAACTTTACATTATTGTAAATCCGATTACCTGAAAATACCATTAAAAAAATTCTCATTTAAAGATAGCTTATTATGATCAAACCACTTTTTTAACTAAGCTAGCTCTTTTTCTACTATTTGTATTAATTCATCTTTATTCTTTCCAGAAAAGAAAAAGTTTGTGTCATCAGCAAACATTATACATTTCAAAATACTGGATACTGTAAAAATATAATTTAAATAAAGTATAAATAATTTAGGTCCTAGAACTGAGCCTTGAGGAAGACCACATTTTATAGTTTTAATTTGTGACTTTATGTTGTTAATTTGTACATACAGTATTGTACCTATTACTCAAATAACTCTTTAACCACTGACGTGTAACCCCCCGTAAGCCATATTGTTCAAATTGTCCCAGTAGTCGTTCGTTTTTTTATTACAATTGCAGACGCACAGAGAAACAAGCAAAATCATTTTTGTCCAGCTTCGTCTTTCAGCGGCAGATAACTAACCCAAGTGTAAAAAAAAGCAACAAAGAAGCTGCTCAGCATCATTTTGGACTCTCCGGCTCCTTGTTGGTCTCCACAGTGTGATTCCTTCATTCCACCATGCTGCTCTGCTCTCATCCTTTCTTCCTTTTCATTTCTCCACTCCTGAGTCGTTTGATTTGGCAAAGCAAACCAAATCGCACAAGAGACGTAAGCTGGCAAACTCGTGCAGCTCCCACTCCACCTGATGCCCCGTTGATACTCCTGAGGTTTCATCTCTTCTCATCTTTTATCTCTTCTCATCTGTTCTCCCGCCCCAGAGAAAATAAATAAATATGGAAACAGTCACGTGCGCTCTTGTTTTGACAGCAATAACAGTCCAATTAAAAAGTAAATACATTAGAATCCTTCCCACTTTGATTTGTTCAAGTTTTACATCTTAACCCGGCCCACTCCCAACACGATGTGTGGGCCAAGAACCGAGCGGAGCAGAAACCCCTTTGTTACCATTGATTTCCTCCCAGCAGACAAACAGAGGAAGCTTGGCATTTTTACACACATTTATTTGGCAGCGACGTGCAATTGATCAACACGGCAGCACGCAGCCCGTTCTGTGAGGAACTGGCGCTGCACTTGAAATTAGAGCAGTTCAGTGAAGGTGGCCGCCATGTGGCCGCCATGTGGCCGCCTCCGTTGGTGTTTCTTTGTCTCCATCCTCAACACACCAGTGTGTAATGAGAAGAGCAGACTGATTGGTAATGCCCCACAGCTGTGCCAGTCAGTGACTCCTGGCAGATGTGCATGCGCTTCATTGATCATCTGTGCAGCTGAGCAGAGACCCACCTCCTCAACATCCACTCTTTCTTAAAGGCACTGTTAGATCGACACAGGTTGGTTCACCTGAGCCTTCTGGGACACTTGACACACCAGCAGGACAGTAGGGAGAGAGAAGTTAGTGAAGTAGTGAGATGATGGTTCTACTGGACCAGACCTAATGCATCTTTTCAGCTCTGATCAAACAGGAAGTCTGCAAAGTTTAACTTAAAGCAGAAATATCACCCAGATGTTTCATGCAGCTGCATCTTTATGTTTTTGGCTGCAGCGTTTGCGACCTGATGCAACCAGCAGCGCAGGTAGTACCAACATCCATCGGTCACTCCAATTTTACATTTTTGTTTAATATAACAGCATATGGAATAACTTTCCACATTTTCATGTAGATTTCATGTTATTTTTGTGTGTAACTTTGTTTTGATCAATTTCTACCATTAAAAATTTACTCAAGCTTCAAGAGGACTCTTCTTTCTCTTTCCTTTTCATTTCAAAACAAGGTAGCCTATTCCACCAGAAATGTTTGAATTAAGTAGATGCAAATCCCTGCATTCTGGTGAATTTTAACAAGTTTTTAAATATTACGTTTAGCCTACCTACATAAGTAAACACTTGATTCAATAACTGTTTTAGAGCGCAACAAGATGTAGCGCTAAGCTAGCAGCGCACAATACAGACGGCTAGCCAAGATGCTACAGACGTAGCACTCTGCTTTACATTACACAACCTATTAAACACTTTGTACAATATCAGTTTAGCATTAAGTGATCATATCAAACAAAGACTAAACTGATGCAACCAGAAGTTACAACATGTATCTACAAAAACACAACTAGCTTTAAGCATGAACCTTTAATTTAACTATTAATGTAATTATGACAGAAAATGGAGGATTTACCTGCAGTTACCGTCGTACAGATGAACATGTGCTGCTTCCTGCTTATTACTGTTTATTCAGCTGCTCGTGAGGTCAACCGCAGGACTTTATCAACTTTTACATTTTTACGACTCCGTTTAGATTTGGGACATTGAATAAACTGTGTTCCACCCTCTAAACCCTCAGGTTAACTCTGTCTGAATTGTCTGTTCCTCACTGACAATGTTTAATCATTATTTTCTAATGATTTTTCACAAAATCCCTTGACAGCAAAGCGTTCATAATGCAAACATCAACAATGTTGTCGGAGAAAAGGGGGTGGAGCTCCTGCAGGTAAGGGGCGTTTCACTTCAGGACAAATTGAGGTCACTGATGGTTCAGTTGCTGACAAACCTACTTGATTGATTGACAGGTCGTGTTGAGGATCCGACTCATGCAAAACAAGTCATAGATTTTAATGACCTGTTTAAGAGTGTCATCATTTATTCCATTTCTATTCCAAATTTGTTCAATGTTTTGGTGAGTCTGAGGTTTGAGAACTGAGTTTCTGTACAAATCCTAATGACTGTTTCTTTATTTTTCATGGGTGTTGAGTTAAAATTTAGGGGTGCTTGAGCACCCCCAAAAAGAGGCTGAAATCACCACTGACAACAAGAACAGTGGCAGGTTCACATAAAGGGAGAGCACAGTGACGTCTCTTGAGATGTGGGCCTACTGATAAAGGGTTGTCAGAAGAACTGTGGCCTGAAGAGAAATTAAGTTTTTTTTTAGTTTTTTATACAAAGTATGAAAACAGGTCATGAAGGCCAAATACGCAAAAGCTTACACTCACAACGTGCAGTCTAAACACTCAGACTTACCATACTATTTTATTTATAGAGCACTTTAAACAGCGACAAGGCCAACCAAAGTGCTGTACAAACAAACAAACAAGATGCAACACATAGGCAACATACAAAATGAAGTAAAAACAGAATATAGACATAAAAACGTTGCAGATAATAAATATAACGACCAACCTGTGTGAAGCAAAGACTTGTCTGTAGCTTCCTCCTGCAGTGTAGCTGTTCATCGTGTGATAATACAACATATCAAACCTCTCAAAGCAGTTGTGCTGCTTCAAAAATCTGTTTCTCTTTTTTTAAAGCAGCTCTCGAGATTTAATTTGCTTTTATGAAATAGACAAATTGATATTGACAATGCCGTTTATTTTATAGGAAAAAAGTGGAAAATGCAATATTGTTCCCGTCTCTCTCTGGCTGTGACATATTGCCAGCAACTAATATGTTTACGCTTATCTCCCTGCGTAGTTACCATCCCCTGCCAGAATACATTATTCAAGGCAAAGAAAACAATATTACACTTTTTATTGAAGGGCAGTAGTTCCTCACCTATTATCCGTTCATTAAAACAGTCACACAAACGCACACACAACCAACGTGCACCTGTGGTAAGACTGAGTTTAATCAAGTCAATCATCTTTATTTATAGAGCACAGTTCAAACAGATCAACTGCTATCAAGGTGCTTAACTTGATCAATTAAGTTAAACAACTTTTCGGTATTTCAGGAAAAGTTGTGCACGTTGAGAGTGAATGGAGGCTGTCTTTTGTTTGTTTGTTTGTTTGTTTTTTTATTCATTTATAATTAAAATACACAACAATAATACATACAATAAGAGAAAAGAAAATACAAGCCATATATAAAATGAAAGGCTGCAGAAGAAGAAATAATCTTATTTTATCTGCCCCTTACATTCCAATAAACAATTTATACAACCAACTCATTTGATTTCCAAAATAATGAACAACTTAATTTTTACCTCCTGTATTTCTTACAATTTCTAAATTCCAACTCATTTAAATATATGTTTTTAACCATTTAAACTTAATCATTCTTTTGAATACAACCATTGATTGAACCACTTTAATATCAGACTCCAATTCATTCCATAACCCAATTCCTTGAACTATGGGAGATCTTCCCCTTGAACTAGTCCTAAAATGTGGCTTCACAAATACATTTGTCCCCTTAAGATTGTAACTACTCGTTCTTCTAACAAAATACGTCTGAATATTTGAAGGAAGTGCATTATTCTGTACTTTATACAAAACTAACAAAATAATATAATCAACTAAATCATAAAACGTCAAGTTTCATTCGATAAAACAAAATGCTTGAAGGATGATGTATTTTGTTTAAATGTACTGACATGTTTGTTAACGTCTGTGTTTGGCCTTCAGATGGAACCCCCTACACGTGGTGGGTTGGCCGAGGCAGCGAGAAGCATTTCTACTGGGGCGGCTCGGGGCCCGGCATCCAGAAATGTGCCTGTGGCATCGACAGGAACTGCACTGACTCCAAGTACGACTGCAACTGTGATGCAGATGCTAAACAATGGTAAGTTGTCACAGCAAGCACAAAGGAACAAACTATAAAACTGAGGTCTTCATGTTTTATCCATTGTAAATGTTGTACTCCATTTGGATCCACGAATCCATAGTTCATTTGGAGTTTTTGTTTATTTATTTATTTATTTATTTATTTATTTATTTATTTATTTATTTATTTATTTATTTATTGTATTAATTTTATAAAAATAAATACATAACAAACACATGTATCTTATAAAAAAAAAGAAATATAAAATGAAAGGCAGCAGAAAGAAGAAAATAGAGCACTTTAAGTTTTGGGAGTTTTTGTCAACAAAATACACTGAGCCTTTCAAATACCGTACATGTACTGTGCATTGCTCGACTAAAGATTGGATCTGTTGTGGAAAAAGCATAAAACACATAAAGAATTTAATTGCAATGTCCATTTATAAGCACCAGCATTTTACTGTTATTTAGTTATATTTTGACTAAACCACATTTTGCTTTTGTATTTAATAATAATAATAATAATAATAATGTCATATTTTTGTCATCTGTGCATGTTTCCATACAAGACGAAATTTGACTCTGCATTTAACCCAATCACCACCAAGTGGCAGCGGGCAGCTATAGAAAGCGCGCCGGGGAGCAGTTGGGATGAGATGTGCTGCTCAAACACATTTGGGCTATGAGATGATTTTCATTATTTTAGTTTGGCAGTACTGCTGCACAGTGTGTGTGTGTGCGTGCATGCGTGCGTGCGTGCGTGCGTGTGTGTGTGTGTGTGTGTGTGTGTGTGTGTGTGTGTGTGTGTGTTGGTGGTGGGATCAATGCTGTTTGGAGTTCAGTGATGTCATGGCTCTGGGAAAGACACTGACTCTTGTGTTTGTTGTAGTTTTAATGGAGTGTAACATCTGCCAGAGGGCAACGGGTCAAACGTGTGAGCACGAGGGTGGGATGTGTTCTTCAGGATGTTTTGTTCCCTGCTGGGGCAAATGAAGTTGTTAAAGGCCTTCAGCAAGCAAAGAGAGTTGTGGATGGTTCTCTGCAGTGCTTTAATGATTCTCTAAAGCCACCCCCTGTCTGCCTCCATGCAGCTGTTGTACCACACAGTGTTGCAGTGCAACATTACACCAGTTTTTATTTAGGTAGTATCTTCTGAAACCTTTATGTTAATAAATTGTCAAGCATCTGATTCTTTCTTTTTTTAACCCTTTCCTTGATGTCATTTTTTATTTTGAAAAGAACCAGGGGCCTCATGTGCAAAGACTTCCTTAAATCGAGAAAACCGCGTACGCACAAATAAATCCAGATGTATGAAGACGTGCGTACGCATGAATCCAAGCACACTTCTTTTTTTACTCATATCAACGTGGAACTGAGCGCACATGAGGGAATACCCGACTCCTCCCTCTACACGCCTCAATTTAAATATGCAAATAGATTTAAATATGCCCTGCACCTGAGGAATCTCCTCTCTGCACTATCAAAAACCATATCTACATGTGGGGAAAAGAGGAACCTAATGGACTATGAGTTGGAAACACTTCCAAATAGAGGTAGATGTTCCTCTGGCATTAGTGCCAAGTGCAAGAGGAGTGAGTGTGCAAAGCTGTAAATGCTGCAGGGTCAGAGCAGCGCACACACGTAGAAATAAAAAAAAAATGGTTGGAAATTAGGACAAAATTAATTTACTCACCAAGAAGCCACCCACCCTACACCGTGCCAGCTTGCAGTCTGTTGCCAACCTGCTGTTCATTAGAATAAATGAATCATGCGTCGAACAGGGCCACCTCGCCACAATGTTGGCTAGTCACTTTTGCACATCACATAATTTGCACATTGACTGAGTGAAAATGCTTCCTGTTAACATAAACATATTCATCCTGTGATGGTGCTTTCATAGCAATGTGTATTAGAGCTGTCATTTCTAACTCAGACCCGAAGCATGGACCCTAATCTTGGACAGGCCGGGCCATGATAATGACTATGATTATATTACAGTATGTCCTGTATGGCAACATGACTTGCCAGACAATCACCAGCCGCATGTGGCCATTTCACTGAGAACTGACCAGCCTTGAAAGAGTTAAAAAGTTCAGTGAAGCTTCAGATGGATTGTACGGCCAGGTAGCGATCCATTACCCAAATAGCTCCAATTTTATGTCCATTTTATTCAGTCGTGCATCTGCCGACTGTTAATAACTATATAAGCAGTCAAAGCTTATTAAAAATGTTGGGGTTATTTTTGGGGTTCAGACCTGTAATTACTGTTAATTCGTTGGGTCCGGTGGGGTTTGGAAATTATGGCTACAGGCTGAAGCCGGGTCAGTTCTGATTTTTTTGGGCCTGAATGCAACTCTAATGTGTTGATAGTTCATATTTCATTAAGAAAACCAGCTGTTGCAGTGAACTGTGCTTTAGTGCATTCTGGGACCCTAAACAGCTTTGACGAAGTTGTTCAGAGTGAGGTGGAGTCCATCATCAAGAAAATGAAGCCTTCATCCTGCGCCCTGGATCCTTTCCCCTCTTCTCTCATAAAAACCAATCATTCTGCAATAGGCCCACTTATCACTCAAATAATAAATCAGTCTCTACAATCTGGTCATGTTCCACTGCCTCTAAAAACCGCCATCATTAGGCCTCTTCTGAAAAAATCTAATTTGGATCCCGACATTTTTTCTAATTACCGCCCAATTTCACACCTCCCTTTTCTGTCTAAAGTGCTGGAAAAAGCTGTTGCTGCTCAGCTGCAGGACCACCTACAACAACACTCCCTGTATGAGAAGTTCCAGTCTGGATTTAGGGCAGCTCACAGTACAGAGACTGCATTGCTGAGGGTTACCAATGATGTCCTCTTGGCTGCTGACACTGGCTCTCCCTCCATCCTTGTCCTCCTTGACCTCACTGCAGCCTTCGACACTGTGGACCATAATATCCTCCTCCACCGTCTTCATGTGGAGGTCGGTCTCTGCGACACAGTCCTGGACTGGTTCAAATCTTTCCTCTCCAATAGGCTGGAATGTGTTAGTCTTGGCAACGCCACGTCCCAGACAGTTTGTGTCTCCTGTGGTGTCCCTCAGGGGTCGGTTCTGGGGCCCCTGCTGTTTTCCCTTTACATGCTGCCTTTAGGTCAAATTATTAATCAGTTCAACATTTCTTTTCACTGTTATGCCGACGATACACAGCTTTACATCAGGACTGGAGCATCCTCATCTTCCACCTTGTCATCTCCATCTTCACTCACTGCCCTCTCTGCCTGCCTGGAGGCAATTAGGGCATGGATGAATCAGAACTTTCTTCAATTAAACTGCTCCAAGACTGAGGCCATACTGATTGGCACCCCTCACCAGGTACAAACATCTCCTATAACAAGACTTTCCTTTTCTGGACAAGACATCCCCCTCTCCACCTCTGTTACTAATCTTGGAATAAAAATGGACTCCAATCTTACATTTGAAAATCACATTAAGCATCTGTTTAAAACTTGCTTCTTCCATCTTCGAAACATCTCCAGACTTCGCCCATCCCTAACTTTTTCCGATGCTGAGAAGCTCGTCCATGCTTTTGTCTCCTCCAGGCTCGACTACTGCAACTCCCTGTTTATTGGAATCCCTGGCAAAAACCTTCAGAAACTTCAATATATTCAAAACAGTGCAGCAAGGATCTTGTTGAGAGTTCGTAAATTTGAACATATTACGCCAATTCTCCATAACCTTCATTGGCTTCCTGTTGCCTACAGAATTCAGTACAAAACTGCTCTCATTACACATCAATGCTTACACGGAACTTCACCAGATTATCTGAAGGATATTCTCATTCCATACTCATCCACCCGTTCGCTGCGGTCACAGAACAGCAATCTCCTTCACATTCCGAGAACCAAATTAAGGACCATGGGAGACCGGGCTTTCAGTGTGGCTGCCCCCCGCCTGTGGAACTCTCTTCCTGACTGTCTAAGAGCCCCACAGTCTGTGGTTGACTTTAAGAGCGACTTGAAGACCTTTCTTTTCGACCGAGCATACTCTACCTCCTCATGATTCTACTTTTGATCTTAGCTGATATTGTTATTGATTTTAAATGTTTTATTATTTGTTTTATTGTCTGTTTTATTGTCATTTAATTCTGTTGCTCCTTGTAGCACTTTGAGATTTTCATTAATGAAAAGTGCGTTATAAATTGAATTCATTATTATTATTATTATTATTAGTGTTGTCCTGTTCAGCTGCATTGTGGGACATTTGATACATCTGGTTGATGTGTGGATAATTCCATCACACAGCTGGCACGGCTCGGCTCAGGGTCGACTGGCACAGCCCCACTCGGTCTGCCAGCTCCCTCTGAAATGGTCCTGATGCTAGGAACCAGTGTGGTCAGCAGCTGTATGTGCACGGGCAGCGCACGGCTCCTCGCTGCATTGAGCTCCAAGCACAGTTCCAAACGTTTTGGCCTTGGAGATGCTGTGCACATTTCCACGGTCATTTCATTCTTGCTACATCTGAAATTTTGCACGACAAAGGGGTGTACCCCTAATTTTTGTGCATACGCACCCTTTTGTACATGAAGCCCCAGATCTGCCACGTGATTCC
>JBBPBX010013664.1:38503-52035 GCA_038048925.1 Garcialebias charrua
TTTTGTTGAAGTTTCATTACATTCTGTTTAGAACAGTCAGTTTTTTTGTAATCATGATCTGTTTTTGCGTGCACATTACTTTGTTGCCCACCTCCACCTACATTTTACCTGCCTCAGCTCACTTTGTACCCACTTTGACAGACAGTAGTGCTTCTTTATGTCGTGTGAACTTTGTTGGCCATAGCATTGGGATCTTTGGACTTTTTTTTCCACAGACTGTCATTTAAAGGTTTTGATTAGGAAATATCTCCATGTTTACTTCATTAGTGCAGAACTTGATATAAACAGTCTGTATTCATCCAGTTTATGATCAGTGAGAGCAAAACATTTATAAACTGATGAAATGCATCTTCAATCCAATTTTCTGATCAAGTTGAACCAAGAGGCACACAAAGGTGTGCATGCATATGTATTATTTAATTGGTAAGGCCGAGTGTGAATTCAGTTTCATTTGAGCTCCTTGCATGTTAATTTAAGAAGTACTGATATGAGGTTTGCCTTGTTCAAATCTCTGACAATAAAACAAAGGCCCTTAAGGTAAATGTGTTGCATTAATGACTAGTATTATCTCTCAGAGGGGAGAGAACGGACATTTACCACACACAAACTGTCACAGTGTGGGATTGTTTGATCACCAATTATAGACTTGAAAGGACAACATCCTCTTCTACTTTTGTTTCTGTCCCAGTGGTGAAGTGTGCAGCCTGTAACACTTCATCAGTATTCAGCAGGTAAACCCTCTTTGGTATCATCATGGCACAGCAGTGGCTTCATGGAGAGCAGCTTGTTATATATAGAGTGCAGCTTGTTATATATAGAGTGCAGCTTGTTATATATAGAGTGCACCTTGTTATATATAGAGTGCATGTTTTGAACTCGTCTGCTTGCAGTCCAGATCTGTATCACACTGAAATGGTACGCCACGTGATAAGGAATACTTCAGAGATGACGATAATTCATCAACAACCTCCAACATGAACAAATGCCTATTACTATTTAAAAAATACTCCGAAATTCTTATTATTTTCTTAATTGTTTATAAAGAAAGGGGGAATATAACACTGATACTGCTTATCAAATGTTCCTGTTGTTTATTTATTTGACAATTTTGCATATATAAAGGTTGGTCAGAGAAGACACCTGGAGTTTTAAATGTCTCTTCAATCAAAATTTAGATTAGAAAGATTAGAATTGTTGTCTCTTTTTGAAAAATTTAGAAAAATCTCAAATGTCTGTAGATTTGAGGTTTACAGAAAAGAACAGTTAAACCTGTTGCGACAATTTAAATTAAATGGTTTTACCTAAAACACCTTGATTGATTATGTAAGCTTGTTGGATCTGATAACTACAGAAAAACTATGAGCAGCAATTGCCCAACTTCTATAATTGTTTCCATCCAGTGATTTGCACAGCAGGTCAGAAGAATGAGTTAAACTTGTGCAGTTTTTTTTTTTTTATTTTGTAATTCTGGTGTTTTTCAACAAAAAATATACACTCATAGTTTTAGCTTCTGATATAAGGCTTCTTTAAATGGATGTAGTGCTCTTAAATGACATTTTATACATTTCAGAATACTTAAAACACATGAGGAGCACTTTTACATTATTATTAATAATAATAATAATAATAATAATAATAATAATAATAACAGAACTTACATGTTGTTCGTTCTTGCATGTGCAGGGGTTAACTCTTAGTTACTACCACACCAAAGTTTAGCTCAATGTTTGTTAAATTGACTGATTTAAAGCTGCTTTTGTTTGTTTTTTCAACCTTTATTTTGACAGGTTAACTGCTGGTTGATTGGCTGTGGCAGCCATTTTGAATCAAACTGACTCCAAAAGTTAATCAGTGGTTCTTTCTTGAGTTTCATTCAAACAGTGGTTCATCAAATACTTTATTAAGAGACCAACAGATAAAT
The DNA here is from genome assembly GCA_038048925.1 of Garcialebias charrua. Classification (NCBI taxonomy): domain Eukaryota; kingdom Metazoa; phylum Chordata; class Actinopteri; order Cyprinodontiformes; family Rivulidae; genus Garcialebias; species Garcialebias charrua. The sequence goes on from JBBPBX010013664.1 coordinate 40,425, forward strand.
TTGTGCAGGTGCACGAACTCTTGCAGTTACATGATCACTTGCCTTTTGTGGCAGTAGGTGGTATCAGATGATAAATGTCACAACCCGTAATGTGTTTATAATGTTTTTCATAAGAACCAGCCGTTTGCATTTCAGCTTCCAGCCATCCAACTCGAGTTTTTTTTAGCAGATTTTGTGCGTATGTGTGCACGTTTATGAGTAATGACTTATCAGGAAGGTTTTATTTGTTCTCATCTCCCCACCCCACCCCCCTCTCCTCCATCCTGTCTATAAAACAAAGATGTTGCTCATAATTCCTACACTGTCTTGTTTGTTTTCTGTAAATATGTGTTAATGTCTCGTTTGACAGAATGAGTTTGTGAAAAATTAACTTCATATTTGTTTAGAGTCATTATCCAGATTTTGTGCAGCACATTCAACAAATTACACTCAGACATGTAGGAACTCTCAACACCGCCATACATTAGATCCTAAAGTTTGATGTCAAAATAAGAGTTCTAATTATTATATGGAAACTTCAAAGGACGTTTACTAAAAATGTTTGAAAAACTTTGAAAACTGTTAAATGAAGTTGTAATATTTAAAGCATAGCTTAACAAAAACTGTCAGGGTTGTTGAGGAACAAGAAACGGTAATGATAAATGTAAAAAAACTACACACACCCTCAAAACTGGCAACATCTATGGCATTGTGCTGTGTGATAAAACTGCACATTTAGAGCAAACTTTTATTGTGGTCAGCCTAAGGCACACCTGTGCAATAATCATTCTGTCCAATCAGCATCCTGACAAAAACAGTGTTACATTTATATTTTTGTTCAGTGTATAGTTTTAGCGGTATATATGTGTATACAGAGCATATAAAAATTAAACCCTTCACTTCTAACAAATCATGACTGGTTTAAATAAGACAGAGACGTTTAAATACCTGCTTGTTTGTCTGTTTCAAATCAGCTGTGTGGTAAAACACTGTCAGGTGTTCATGGACAGAAGCAGGAGACAGAAATAGATATCAGTACGGCAAGCAGTTGCATCATATAAGTGTTTTGCAAAGTATGGCAACCAATTTGTTTATTCATTCAAAATTCCCTAATGTCAAGCATCATTTCCTCACACGAGCATCCAGCCCACTGAAATATTTGGCACACACGTTTTTGTACTATGACAACATTCTGAAACAAAGTTCTACATCTAATTAGCAATCATGCTATTATTTGCATATAGGAGCCATGTCTCCACATGAACAATCATATTTATAGTTTGTCATAATGCCATAATAAATGGCTAAAAGGAAAATGCCTTAAATGTTTATTTGCAAACATGCTTAAACATTTGTATCGTATTGGTGTGTTTTTTTAGATCATGCTTTAAGTATCATCATGTAAATGCTCTTTGTTAGTATTAAATATTATAGAAAGATGGCCATGCAAGTGAGGGTTTTCTTAATGAGGATCAGTAAAAAAAACTGTACACACGTCAATAACTGCCTAAAAATTCGAGTTGGTATCACTAAAAGTAGGCAAGAAAAGAAAAAATCAGATGGTAAATTAAGCTAATAAACTAAAAAGCACAACTTTTGTAGACTTCCCTTCTCATAAAAGTGGAAAAATGTGTTTTTCATTGCACAGCAAGTCAAGCATGTTTCCAGCATGTAGACATACGTGTTTTCTCTGTGAAGATCAAAAGGAGACTGGGCCAGAACCTCAGAGGATTCACTCCAGGATACAAACAGACTAGTCTGAACATGCATGTCATCACTGGAACAAGGAAACTGACATTTACTTTGAACTTGATCATTAGCTCATCAGTCACAGTTAAACTATTTCTACTTATGAGTAAAATAAAAAGTGTTCATAAAACTTCCACAAAATCCTACTTCAAAAAATCTGAACTTTAAGACTCATCTCTCTTTCAGACTCAAGGTGCAGCATTGCAGACCGCTGCTTATCCTTACCTTTCTGAACCATCTTTTGCTTTCACTTGTTCTTAATGCACTTCTCATAACAGTAGATGTCAGTGAACATCCTCCACAGCTTATGAATTACTTTGTAATAAAAATCTATTGTTCAATTGTCTTCCTCGTTGCCAAATGCCCACGCTCCACTACAGAAACACCTGTATCACTACTTACACCTCCTGTTCACATTTACTGTGAGAGGGGTGGGGGGCTGTCGCTGAGTTTCACCGTCAAACAAACGCTCTGAGCAGCTAATTTTATCTTTAAAGAATAAAGATAGAAACAGTGATGTCAGATCCTTTGAATCGTTTTGATCCGGAGATGCAGCACGCAGCAAATGAATAAACCATGCAGGGTATGAAGCTGTAACTTTGGCTTCTGTGTGTCCTACCGCTCGCTGTCAGTCATTTAACAATGTTGTCGTCCCCATGAGAGTTGCTGTGGAGTCTGGGCATATTATACATCCTAAAGTATGGTCACCTTTTGACACCAAATTTATTGATTCAATTACACACAGCGCAGCAGCCCCCGCTATTCAGATGTAAACCTTTAGGGCAACTAACATCGCTGCAAGTTGCTTTAATATTCAGCATGGAGTGAAATGTGTGTTGTTTCGTTGGTTGAATTCACCTACAATGACAAAAAGGGCTGTTTAGCCAAAGGAGCTACTAATTTCTTAACATCTTTATTTATTAGTTATAATGTATTTTTTATTATTGCAACAACACTGCCTTGACCATATTGGTTATGACAGGGGTGTTGAGGGGTCATTTGTCTTCCTCTCAGGGCTGTTTTCATCCATAAACATCCCACGCAATATTAAGCCTCTTTTTCTCTGCTCAGCCAGGCCTGGCAGAAAAGAAAAGCAGCTTAACCTAATCACACAGGGCTTCCACGGTTTTCTTTCTGTTCAAAATAAACTAATTATTCCTGTATCACTTCCAAATAGTCAACTTTCAGTCATTTATTTTTAATATTTTGCCCCTCGGGGTTGTTTTACATATTTTAAAAGGCACTTCATGAGGAATTAAGGAGAAATGTCAAGATGCAAATGGAAATCGGAATCGGGTTTCAAGGTGTTTCACGTGCGAAACGCGTACCTGTTTTCAGCGTCGGCGCTGCATTTTGGGGACAGTAGCTCGAACGACTTGGTGAATTTGACGACCTGAAACATGAGAATGAGAAGAAATCGCTTGAGCTCCTGGAGATGCGAATCGGGTTTCAAGGTGTTTCACGTGCGAAACGCGTACCTGTTTTCAGCGTCGGCGCTGCATTTTGGGGACAGTAGCTCGAACGACTTGGTGAATTTGACGACCTGAAACATGAGAATGAGAAGAAATCGCTTGAGCTCCTGGAGATGCCCAATGTTTACCGAAACAAAACAAAGGCAGATAAAGAACAGGCTGACAGACAGAGCCAAACACAGCAGGACAGCAGAGAGAATAACCGTACCGGTGACTCAATGTCCTCCAGCAACTGAACAGAGCAGCGCTCGCACTTAAGCAGTGTTTGGGCACGGTGCATGATCTTCCTAACAATCTTCTCCAGGTCAGTCTGTTCTTCAAACAGGTCATTGACTACCTCCAGGAGTGCCTAAGAATGAACATACCAACAGCATTAAATCCAACAATATAAAGCCCATGGTGCAGCAAGTACTAGCAGATGAATCTGTCTGCAGGTAAGTGCGAAGACCCTTTAAATAAATATGTTGTGCTTTGCTCAGCTGTTAAATCCTAATCATTATAATCCTTGCCCCATAAACCAACAGGATGATATGACTTGAGTACTTTGCTCAGTAAAAGTAAATTAGACCATTTATCTAAAGCAGTACCAATCCATTTTAATGCACATGCACATAAAATATTATATGGCGTAAAGGAACTGTTTGTCACCTTTTTCATTTACTCATCAAATTGTTTTTATTATGCTCTCTTCTACCTCTGATCAATGCATGACATAAACAAGTGAACCTTTTTGCATTCAAAGGCAGATTTGGATGATGAGCCAGGCACCTCCTTTGGATACCAAGAAATGCTCATGCAAGCTGCATCTGTTATTTCTACTGCAGCAGCAGCAAGTGTGCTGCTCTTGATCGATATCCAGCCTCAGTGTCAGCAGCAGGGTGGCGGAGGGTGGAGGGGTTATTATCATTGTTGCGCCTATGGCCCTTACCCGACTCCTGTCGTACTCCTTCCGCGAGGCAGCAAATAGTTGAGCATTGGAGATTGCAATACCACAGAAGGGCAGATACATCTGCAGAACCTGCAGACACAATGAGAATAATAAATAAATGTATATACTATCACAGTGGAGCTTGTTTCATAAAAGGAGACAAGTTTTAGTTAGGATCTTTTGAAGTGGGGTTCTGTAAAAGGATTATGAACAACTAATGTCTTTGGTCCAAACAAGGCAAGACCAAGGTGGATTGTTATTATTTTAAAGTGCCTGCAACAGCAAATTTATGTAATGAATGTGAATTAGTTTTTTGGAAAGATAGCATTGATAGCATATTGCAAAAGAAAATTCATGCCGCTGAGTTGAACAGTTGTTGAGATATTCTCACACACAGTAACAGGAAGTGATGACAAAGGAGAGCAACTGCATGTGAACATGGTATTGCCATAATGGCTAACATCACAGACAGTAGAGAATAATATGATGTCCCTATAAATTATTTTTTGAGTCGCGGTCAGGGAAATATGAAGAAGACTCAACGTTGAAATAATACTCTTTCAATAAACAAAGACCAGGAAGTTTTTTAAAGTTTCCTTTTGATGTCACTTCCTGTCTCACTCTGGTCGCACCAGTTTTAAAAGTAAATATGCCAGTTATGTTAAAAAAAAATGGGTAAAATCATGTGCATTAAGCCAAATTTCTTAAATATTAAGAAGTTTTCTTCCACGTTTTTTTTTTGCACTTTTGAGATATGCATGTCACTTTAAAACAATCTCAAGTTTCACAGTGATTCAGAGAAACACTATTTTCTAAATTTTTGCACCAGTGTTCAGCTTCCATCTCACCATTACCAGTATTTACAAATAATTATATGATTACTTGAAAATGCAAACAGCAGCAGTATCAGTTAGCTACAGCATTTCTGGTGTAGGCTGAAGCACTTCTAGTTTAACCACTGTTGTCAGAATTATCAAAATACTGTCAATAATAGTTTACACAGCAATGCAAAGGTTTAGAGCATTTGCATGAAATGTCATAATGTTTTTGAGATTGCCATTGTTTTACTATGACAAGAATCCACTTTGGTCTTGGCCTACCTTGGACTAGCTGTTAACTTCTCAATCCATCAGATCCAATCTCTTCTTCTCCAAACTGAGGTAGACCAAAAAGCTACATATCTACAAACATATAACTACAGTCAAGAAAGTTCATTCTCAATAGTCCAGGTATCAAATCCGTTCATTCTCAATCAGTTCATCTGGACAGTTTCACTACAGTATAATGTCAACTCCATTTTAAAAAATCTGAACTACACCAAAAAGGCAGTTTGTGGAGTTGTTTGCCCAACAGTAGCAGAATAAACCATTTCAATTATTCTTACTACCAGTATCAATTAAGAGCTGTTTGGAAAATTTTGTTTCAAAAATCAGCTTAAATATAAAATATTTAAACAAGAAAGGGCTGAAAAATAAACTTGTTCACAGAAAAACATTGTTTAGAAAACCATAAAATCCCTTAAATTATAAAAAAAAAGCAGATTGTAAAACAGTGATTTTTCACTCCAAGAAAATTCTACATTTCCTGTTGAATCGCACAGGAAATGACCTTTAATTGGCATTTTTACTTGTTAGAACAAATAGATCAATTTAACTGACATTTAGTCATTTGACAAATTGGCCACAACATAGTATGCCTTGAGGCTCGAGCTAATGTGTATCGATGCTTTCACTCACATACATATACATTGTACATGTAAAAAAAAAAAAAATATATATATATATATATATATATATATATATATATATATATTTTATTTTACTTTTTCCTTGCACAGGAAGGAGGAAATGGCAATGCCGTGGCCGCAGTTACGCTGGTGGGGGCTAAAATAATGTAACAACTTAGGCCTTGTCCACATGTAAACAGTTTTTCCAAAACATTATATTTCTTTATGGTTTTTATAAATACCCTTGTAAATACAACATCACTTCTACAAATGTATTCATCCACACAAAGGCACTAAAAATAAGCTAAAACACCGTAGTAAAAATGCCAGGCCTGTAACGCTGCTTCAAAAATACAACAAAAACAAGAAATAGGGTATAAAGCATGTCCATAGAGCTTGCACATAGGTGTGAGACATTACGAGGTGTGCGAAATTACAGACGCGTCATTTCCATCTGTTGATGTTTATTTTATAGGAAGTTGATTAGAACCAATCAAAGTGTACATGTTATGATGTTAATTTAATGATCTGTTAATAAATAATAATAATAATAATAATAATAATAATGAATTCAATTTATAACGCACTTTTCATTAATGAAAATCTCAAGGTGCTATAAAATAACCTCATTTCTTTTGATGGGTCAAATATAATTAACGTCTCATGTCACTTATATCTCTCATTTGGTCACACAAGATGTTCTTCAATCCTAAAATAAGAGAATCCGTAAATAAATACCATACCATACCACTTTATTTATAGAGCACTTTAAACAGCGACAAGGCCAACCAAAGTGCTGTACAAACAAAATAAACAACAGGCAACACACACAATGAAGTACAAAAAATAGACATAAGAACATTGCAGATCATAAATAAAACGCTTCCAGAGGTACGCTCATACTGGCCCAAATAAGCGACATCAGCGGCAGAAAAACGTAGATCCAGGAGCTGCTGTCGATCATACACCAGTAGCGTGTTTATGTCTCAGATGAAAAATGAACAGCATACAAAAAATCCGAACACCATCAGCAGAGGTGGATTGCAAGCCATGTACATGGGCGCCATCTTACCGGAATAAACAATTACTATTCTTGAACTTGAACTAACCACTATTTCCTGGTGGATGAAAGACTGAAACATACAAAATAAAAATAAAAACGTATTCACGTTTGCACAACTGTTTCCATGTGTATGGGCCCTTGCACTCAGTAGAAACTTCAAGCTTTAAGAATATATATATATAAATGCCAGTTCAGGAATTCTGTACCACTATTTCCTGGTGGATGCAAGACTGAAACATACAAAATAAAAATAAAAACGTATTCACGTTTGCACAACTGTTTCCATGTGTATGGGCCCTTGCACTCAGTAGAAACTTCAAGCTTTAAGAATATTATTAAAACATTAATTTAAGACAATAATTAATACATGGAGTCCCTCGCTACTTCACAGTTCATTTTTCGCAAACTCGCTCGATCGCAGTTTTTCAAAATACGATTGGACATGACACACAATTCATTCAACCTTTATTCAGGCAGGTTAATCCCATTGTCTGATTGATGGATAAGCTGCAAAATTGGCATGGAATTTTTATTTTAAATACACTATTTTAAATAATTTAGCACCTGCTGCACCTTTGTGCAGCCCACACTGAAGAAGAAACTTTGGTTCTGCAGCAGAAAAGTTCCAAGAGCCAAGAGCGCTGGCAAATGGCAGAGTACAGCCATGGCAGAGAGCTGAGTTTAGGATATGCTGTGTTCTTTTAGATCATTTAGAAACATTGTAGAATATGAATATTACAAGAGTGTGGGAAGGGTTTAAAACGTTTAAAGGGAACCCCCACGATAAACGAGGGACTACTGTATGGCCATAACAATAAAACCACCCTGGCTACAAAATTAAGTTACATCATGATGTTAAGGTATACCATTTTAATAGTTTACCATTTCATTTAATCACCACAAAAGCAGAATTCTTCATTTGTGTCATATTTATTCTGCACATCAATACCTGAAAGTTATGCACCATAACTCATGTTCCCTGAAGGAAGAGAACGAGGTGCAACATATCACTATGGGAAACTGCGCCCCCGCGCGGTTACCTGAAGGAATACACTCACGCCTTTACAGCAGGGGCGTCAGCGTCACGCCAGAGTCCCCTCCCTCTGGGTATTTAAGATGCAGACGCCCATCCTACTTTCTCTAAAATGCACTTCACCGAGCTTTCAGCATTGAAAGGGCCAGGTATGTTGCACCTCGTTCCCTTCCTTCAGGGAACATGAGTTATGGTGCATAACTTTCAGTTCCCTTATCAGTCATGTCACTCGGTGCAACATATCGCTATGGGAACGTAATTCAATCACGCCCTTGAAATGCTCAGTAAAATGCATGTGAGAACATCTGCCTTAATACGGCAGGCATTTCCCAGCCACTCGCTACAAGGTATGTAGAGAGCACAGCCTGAGAAGAAAAATGCCACATGTAGAAACATCAAACTGATGTTACCAGCTACTTCTCTGACATCATCAGTTCTAATGTTGGTAATTCAAAAACATTGTTCTCTCTCCTCCACCGTTCTGTCTCATCTCCCAACTCTCTACCCTCTCACATGGTTTCCACAGAATTTTGCAACTCCCTGATGTCATATTTCAATGAAAAGATTATTTCAATTCACAAACACCTTGGTCCAAATACTGCCCCCAACATCCATGTTGAACTCCCCCCCTCCCTCCCTCCCTCCCTCTTTCTCTGTCTTCTCCCTCCCCCTGCTGATAACATTGCTGACATTATCAACAAGTCCAAGTCCTCATCCTGTCAACTTGACCCATTCCCCACAGTTCTTGTTAAGCAACAAAACAGAAGTCATTCTCGTCGGTACCAATAAACTCTATTTCAAAATCAGAACATCTTCTCGTCCCCCTTAACAACTCTCTGCTATCCCCCTCCCCTCAGGTCAAGAGCCTCGGTGTCATCCTCGACACCACTCTCTCCTTCACTTCACACATCAACAATATTACTCGGTCTGCCTATTTCCACCTCCGTAATATTAACCGTCTCCGTCCTTCTCTCACACCCCGCTCCACAGCCATCCTGGTGCACAGTCTTGTGACTTCCCGTATTGACTACTGCAACTCCCTTCTCTACGGCCTCCCCAACAAATCTCTCCACAAGTTACAGATGGTCCAGAACTCAGCTGCCCGTGTCATCACTCAAACCTCCTACTATGATCACATCACTCCTGTCCTGCAGCAGCTCCACTGGCTCCCGGTTAAATCACGCATCATCTTCAAAATTCTACTCCTCACGTTCAAATCTATCCACAACCTTGCCCCTCCTTATCTATCTGACCTCCTACAAATCTCCATCCCATCACGCTCTCTCAGATCCTCCTCTTCGCTACATCTCCATGTACCCTCTGCCCGCCTCTCCACCATGGGGAGCAGGGCCTTCACCTGCTCTGCCCCTCACCTCTGGAACGCTCCTACCGCCAGACCTTCGAAACACCACCTCCCTTTCTCTGTTCAAGACTGCCCTGAAAACCCATCTCTTTAGACTAGCTTATCACTAACTTTACTAAATGTATTTTTATCTTCCATTTTATATCCTTTATGTATTTTATATTTCAAATTGTCACTGATAATGTTTGCTCTGTATTACACTGTGTTGGTTTGTTAAGTGTCCTTGGGTGTCCTGAAAGGCACTTTTAAATAAAATGATTATTATTATTATTATTATATTATTATTACCACTGGACACATAGATGAAAACACCAGCTAGATACAGCATAAGCGTGCTCCACTAGTGTGATTACTCATCATCTCGTTTTTCCCTGGAAATCTTGAGAAGCAGGAGGAAAAGAGCAAGGGACCCATTACTCCACTGGCAATCAGATGGCAATGTGGAGGTAGAGAACCCAGTTCAAGCACAGAGTAACCTTCCAGGTCCCCAGGGGAAATTTTTCATATATACAAGGGGCACGCACGAGTCCCTCATCTGCTTCTTGAGCAGACAACTTACTAGGACTGTCAAAGAGGCCCATCCTGATGTTGGAGAACTGTCAGAGGAGAGGGGAACCCTTCCACTGAACATCCCCAAGTAAACATAGCTACCAAGGGTCTCCCTTGTGTATGCTGTTGTTGTTGTTGGAAACAAAGACGATCAAGCCTTAGGCCCTCAGCCAGTTCCCTTCAGTGGCCAGGCTGAAAGCTGCAACAGCTCCGGACGTGGCTGTAGAAGCTGCCCACGTGCCTGAGTCAGCAGGTCTCTGTAAGAAGGCAACTGCCATGGTATCCCTGACAACATTGAGATCAGTTCCGGGAACCACGGTTTCTGTGGCCACCTGGGGGCTATTAGTATCAGGGAGAGGGCTCCCTTACGTATACGTTCCAGTGTCACCTGAATCAGAGGGACAGGTGGAAAAGCATAATACAGCACCCCTGCTGGCCAATCATGGGCCAAAGCATCCGTTCCCAACGGTGCGTCTGTTTCCCTCATAGAGGAGTAGAGGTCACATTGTGAGCTGGCTCTGCATGGGAACAAGTCCACCGAGGCTCTCTCAAACCGTGACCAGACCTGATCCACGACTCGTGGGTTCAGTCTTCATTCTGATGCCAAAAGAGGCCCTCTTGAGAGGGCATCCGCTCCGTAATTCAGTTCACCCCGAACATGAGTCGCCCTGAGCGACAATAATCTTGGAGCGTATCATGTGAGCATCCTCCGTGTCAGGCTGAGGAGGGCTTGGGATCTCGTCCCCCCTTCCCAGTTAATGAAAGACACCGTGGTTTTGTTATCTGATTTCACCAGGACGTGCTGTCCCGCGATCAGACCTTTACCAAAGAAGTATTTTACTGACAGGAATACGGCTAACAATTCAAGGAAGTTGATGTACAATCTTGCTTCCTGCTCATTCCAGAGGCCTCGGGCATTCTGATTTCTACAGACTGCCCCCCATCCTTTTTTAGAGGCGTCCGTCGTGATGACCCGTTGATTCAGTCTAAACTTTGCTAGGCAACGGCGAATCGAGGAAACATTCCTCTGAGAGCCATGCTCTGCACCGGATGGTGTCGACCTGCACTCCCAGGAATACGGTAATCCGTGATGGGGTCAGGTCACTCTTCTGTAGGTTTATGACAAAACCGAGAGACTCCAGGTGAGAGATCACCCTGCAGGAGTGTGACTGGACCTATACAATACTTATTATTCCTTTCTGTAGCATCGTTGATGCTTCCTCCCTCAGCACGTGCGCGCGTGCGCGCGTGCTGGGTTAATGTTTGATCACAGCACCCCCACGAAGGGGGGGGGTCCTTTGATGAACTGTAGCTTGAGCCAACAGCGCACCGTCGTGATCCATTCGTTTGGCAGACACGCCCTCCAGGCCTACGCGTGCGCCATGAGCCTGGAAGGGATGTCTAGCTGCTGCTTGTCATGTTTGAGTGCGGGAGGGGTGGCCTTCGACCCCTCTCGCATACTCTGGAGCAGGCTGGTCTGCCCAACAGAAGACATCGCGAGATCTGACTGTCTCAGGCAGAACTCGCGTGCCCTACTGCGGTTCATAGTCTGACCTAGTAGTTTGTGTTTCACAAAAGTGGGTCTCTTGTCAAGAACCAAGGTAGTCTGTGCTTGGGTACTTTCATTCTTGTATATGCATGAAACAGTGTTTTTTTTTTTTACACATACAGTTAAGGGATATAATACTAGTCAGTTTTCTGATTAGTACAATATTCCAGATGAAAGATTTGAGTAGATTTTATTGGCAC
>JBBPBX010013665.1:6575-35996 GCA_038048925.1 Garcialebias charrua
CAGTACAGGGTCCAGTACAGTGTCCAGTACAGGGTCCAGTACAGTGTCCAGTACAGGGTCCAGTACAGTGTCCAGTACAGGGTCCAGTACAGTGTCCAGTACAGGTCCAGTACAGTGTCCAGTACAGTGTCCAGTACAGGGTCCAGTACAAGGTCCAGTACAGTGTCCAGTACAGTGTCCAGTACAGTGTCCAGTACAGTGTCCAGTACATTGTCCAGTACAGTGTCCAGTACAGTGTCCAGTACAGTGTCCAGTACAGTGTCCAGTACAGTGTCCAGTACAGTACAGTGTCCAGTACAGTGTCCAGTACAGTGTCCAGTACAGTGTCCAGTACAGTGTCCAGTACACAGTGTCCAGTACAGTGTCCAGTACAGGGTCCAGTACAGTGTCCAGTACAGTGTCCAGTACAGTGTCCAGTACAGTGTCCAGTACAGTGTCCAGTACAGTGTCCAGTACAGTGTCCAGTACAGTGTCCAGTACAGTACAGAGTCCAGTACAGTGTCCAGTACAGTGTCCAGTACAGTGTCCAGTACAGTGTCCAGTACAGTGTCCAGTACAGTGTCCAGTACAGTGTCCAGTACAGTGTCCAGTACAGTACAGTGTCCAGTACAGTGTCCAGTACAGTGTCCAGTACAGTGTCCAGTACAGTGTCCAGTACAGTGTCCAGTACAGTACAGTGTCCAGTACAGTGTCCAGTACAGTGTCCAGTACAGTGTCCAGTACAGTGTCCAGTACAGTGTCCAGTACAGTGTCCAGTACAGTGTCCAGTACAGTGTCCAGTACAGTGTCCAGTACAGTGTCCAGTACAGTGTCCAGTACAGTGTCCAGTACAGTGTCCAGTACAGTGTCCAGTACAGTGTCCAGTACAGGGTCCAGTACAGTGTCCAGTACAGGGTCCAGTACAGTGTCCAGTACAGGGTCCAGTACAGGGTCCAGTACAGGGTCCAGTACAGTGTCAGTACAGGGTCCAGTACAGGGTCCAGTACAGTGTCCAGTACAGGGTCCAGTACAGGGTCCAGTACAGGATCCAGTACAGTGTCCAGTACAGGGTCAGTACAGGGTCAGTACAGGGTCCAGTACAGTGTCCTGTACAGGGTCCAGTACAGTGTCCAGTACAGGGTCCAGTACAGGGTCCAGTACAGGGTCCATAGATGAACTGGGTTGTTCTTGCCAGGCCTTGTTTATAGTGATCAGCTGTTATCTGTCAGAGGAGAGAGTCTCTGTCCAGGCTGTCTGTCTGTCTGTCCCTGGGGATGGAGAAGTGATAAGATGATAGTGACATGATGATTTCTAATAAATCTAAGTTGAGTCAGCTCCTCTGGATGGATTCTTCTTGTTGAAACATTTCATCTTTTATCCAAAAAACGTCTTCAGTCTGAGGAGCTGCAACAAACTCAGTCTTATAAATAGCACCTTCTCATGAGCTATGTTCACATGGACACAAGTCATCGGACTGAACGACCATTCGGAATAAAAATGTGTCATGTAAACACATCATTTTGATTATTCTTTGGTGATGCAGCTCGAGTTGAATGAATTTATAATCCGAATGAGACGGGTGGTTTATGCCGATTCATAATCTGAACGGTGTGCATGTAAACATTTGTAAAAATCTGTTCATTTTTTCCCAACTGACTTGACTGTGCATGGGCGACCTGTGTCTACCTCATGTATTTCCACCTGGCTAGATGCTAATAATATGTCAGGGAAGCAAAACTGGTCGGTGAACGACAACATTTCTATTAGAAACTCTGAAAGAGCTCAAATGATCTGTATCACCTGTCGTCAGGGAGTGAGTGCAGCCAACAGGCCCCTCCCCCAGGTCCCTGGTAACCTGTGTCTGGGGGAGGGGCATCAAGCTTCTTGCTTCTTTGACAATGCAAGTTCTACAAGTTGTATTAAGTCATGAACTGAAAGGTGTGTATGTGTTTAAACTTCAGTCATTGGTTAAACTGGTCAAATGAACATACAGCTGTGTAACAGTTTTTAAATGTGTCATGTTGGAGGAAAAGGAAAACAAACAGTTTGTACAAATTACATGTGAGGAAAACACTGAACTTCCATAAAACCTCTAATCCGAGCATGCATGACTGTTTTTGCTGTTTTCCTCCACAAAAAATTAGAAACATCAGTTAGTAAATCTTTTTTTTTTTTTGTCTCATCTGTCTCCCTTTTTGAAAAACGTCCCAGGCTGCTTGGATTGTGCAACAACTTTGCTTATGTGGTCATGCTGAGTGCGGCCCATGACATCCTCCAAAAACAGGAGTCCAAAAACTCTACGGCACCAGTAAGCAAACACACGTGCTTAAACATTTACAGAGAAAGAAAACTTCTAACGTAAATTCTGTGTATATATATATATATTTATATTTGATGCTGTAGATATCGGTGACGCTGATGATGGACCTCAACGCCGAAACCAGTAACAGCAGCAGATACGACTGCAGTCCTGTCACCACAGGGGTAAATCGACCACACAAGAACATTTTAGATCAAACATGACGTCAGACCACCAGCCTCATACTGGGGACATCACATGTTGAACACCTGCTGTCTTTGTGGGAAGAGCGGCTTTGGATGTTATCAGTCCATTAAATGGCCGTTATTAGAGTCAGAGTCAGAGTCAGAGAGTCTTTATTGTCATTTGCACCGCATGTGGTACATGAGATGAAAACGAGATTATGTACACGAGGTCCCAGTTACATCCAACAACAAATGAAAGAGAAAAACAGCAACAACATCGAGAACTAACTAAGAAAAACATCAACTAGTAATACACCAAGCCTAATATAGTGGGAATAAACAGCAGCACGAACATGAGTCTGTACGAGCAGATGGTCACAGATGGTCACAGATGAACACAGCAACAAGAAAACAGATCAGCATCACCATGATGTGATATTTTGCAGTGTTTATTTTAATTTTATTTTTATTTATTCATGAGTCTAACAGCCTCAGGGCTGAGAGATTTAGTTTTTTATTAGTTGTTATCATCCCCATATGTAGCGGTGAAACTGTCCCACCTACCTCCTAGTAGGTTTAAAGGTACGGTATTATTGCTTATAATAGGCAGCGTCTCACCGGGTAAACCAGGAAGTGTTTTTTTGTTTTTGTTCAGCTTATGTAACCCTTTTCCTAAAACTAACCTTACACCTGACCTAGAGGACCAACCCTAAACTTAACCCCCTTACCCTTGTGCCTAAACCTAACATCAGACCCTTTACTGTAAACCTAACCACGTGAAACTATTATGAGCGCTAACAAAGCTAACAACATACCTTTAAACCCAGTAGGAGGTACAGGAGGGGCAGTCTGACCACTACATATGGGGATGATAACAACTAATAATAGCCATTTAATGGCTGATAACGTTTGAAGCGGGTGGTGGGATCTATCCATCCATCATTCATCCATCTATCATTCATCCATCTATCATTCATTTATCATTCATCCATCCATCATTCTTCTATCATTCATCCATCTATCATTCATCCATCTATCATTCATCCATCTATCATTAATCTATCATTCATCCATTCATCATTCATCCACCCATCCATCCATCATCCATCCATCCATCCATCCATCCATCCATCCATAATTTATCCATCATTAATCCAGCCATCCATTCATCCATCCATCCCTCTCTCTTTACCCACTTCTTTCTTTATGGGTCACTGGTGCCCCGTGTCCAGCAGTCACTGTGCGAGAAGCAGTGGACACCCTGGACAGGTCTCCAGTCCATTACGGGGGGTGGGGGTGGTGGTGAGCAAATGCAGTGAATTTGAATTTCAGATAGCACCCCCTCCCCCCAGCCATAATCCTGATAAGTGACGGTGCAGTGTTTATCAGCCTGCTCGGTAGAGCTCTGACACAGGTCCATGTCCTTGGGGAAGGGAGTGGGGAGCAGAGCGTCTTGTTCACATAACATCCAGGAGAATTTGAGATAGTCAACCTTCCAAGGCCGACGTGGGGGAAGCCAAATTCAGATGGCAACATTTGTTTTGGGTCAGGCCGAGCTCTGTTAATTTCCATCTACCTTTTACAGTCTCGATAGTACATCTCAATTGCAACTCCAAACAGCTAAATTGTTAGCCTGGTTAAAACCAGACCCTGTCCTTCACTTCGCTTCAGACAAGGGTCTGGACTTTTTCCATAGAGAAACGATTCTTGCTGGAGGCGTTGGCCTCTGCTGAGGAACAAAACCATTGGATATTTTGAACAGGGAAAGCATTCTGCTCCCTCCCCTCAGAGCCACCCCCCGTGCTCTGGTGAACTTGACTGACAACTGCTCCGCCTCCTGCAGCTTTTCTCTCGCTGCGCAAATTCTGTGTTTATATGTTAATAAAACATTTTAATAAAATAAAATAAAAACCATGGATCGCTGGTCCAGCTCACCAAAAGACCAGAAAATCTGATGGGACTCGGTCAGCAACGTAAAACCCGAGTTTAATTCTCGTGACAACCTCAGCCATTTCCTCCTTGTTCATTTCACTCAACGGAGGGTGGAGGAGAAGGAGGAGGGAGGAGGGAGCGATTACTTGACTTTTGGGGAAAAAAACAAAAGAAAACTCCAGATAAGGGATTAAGAAGGGGAAATTAATAAATTTGTGTCACATATAAAACAGTCCTGCATCGCTTTGCATCGCTTTGAATGAGAACATGCGAATGCTCGCTGCTGGCTGCGCTGGGACAGGTGGGGGCGTGGGTTAGGGGCCAAAAACTCCGCCCCTTCTGTTCTCTGATTGGTCCGAACAAAATTCTACCGGAGAAATCGTTGTTAATGGGAGAAGTCCCAGACCGTGCAGTGAAGGGAAATGAGAATTGAGCGGAGCTGTGCAGGAAGGCGAGGGCCAGGCTACTAAATTGTGGTCACATACGCTAAGGCAAGCTTACAACTCTCCGAGATCTATTCCTTCCTGCCAATGAGATTCCGGAGCCACAAGTAGCCTGCAATTCTCAGCAAGAATCACGTCCAGCTTATGGCTCAGCTCACACAGCATTTGAGTCAGAGTGTTGACAGCACGGCACATTCCTTCACACATGCAGCTTTACAAGGGCCAGAACAGCTGCTGACGTTTTCTGAATTTGTCGAAATGCCAGGTAACCACCAACTCCAAAAAGCAGAAAGGCTGTTATCATAAATCCAATTATGTACACATCTCCAGTGTCCTCAACCAACAACATGGAGAGTCACACAATCTTCCAATTTCCCCAGGAATCCATTGTGTATCCAGCTGCCAGTGTTCATCGGGGCAGGAGGGCTCTCCTTTGCCCTGTCTTCTCGTTGAGAAAATTTGATCAACTGCATTGAGAGACCAGCTGACCAGATCCATAATTTACAATTCAGAAGATATGTAAAAAGAAGCTCTAAAAAGTTTCACATGACAAAGAGCAGAGCAGGGAAGGAGCATGAGGGAAAAGAGTCCGCCTTCACTGAGAGCAAGAAGGAAAAACATGGGGCCAAAGTGGAAAAATCAAAGGTGGGGATACTGCTAGGATTACTGGATTTAAAGATCATAACATCAGTCTTTTTTTTCCATTAAAATGGAGGAAATGAAGTGCCATCCATCATCGAGAGTGGAGCCATTATGTTTCAAAGGGAAGTAGACTTGACAGTCATCCGCATATAAATGAAAATAGAAGCCAGTGGCAGAAGATAAAGTGAGAACAAGAGAGGATCAAGAATAGAGCCATTGGGTACACCCCAGGGGAGGGCAGCAGAAGCACAGGTTAAATTAACCATTATCAAACTGAAACAGACAGTATCGGTATGCTGTACTCTTGTTTTAAAAAAGGGATTTAATTTACCATATTTTTCGGATGACTCAAACAAATGGATTCAATGTTCCCTCACCCGGACGTGGGTCACCGGGGCCCCACTCTGGAGCCAGGCCCGGAGGTGGGGCACGCTGGCGAGCGCCTGGTGGCCGGGCTTTTACCCGTGAAGCCCGGCCGGGCACAGCCCAAAGAGGAGACGTGGTTCCCCCTTCCCATGGGCTCACCACCTGTGGGAGGGGCCAAAGGGGTCAGGTGCAATGTGGGATGGGCGGTGGCCGAGGGCGGGGACCCTGGCAGTCTGAGCCTCGACTACAGAAGCTGGCTATTGGGACATGGAATGTCACCTCTCTGGTGGGGAAAGGAGCCCGAGCTGGTGTGTGAGGTTGAGAGGTTCCGGTTAGAAATAGTCTGACTCGCCTCAACACATGGCTCTGGCTCTGGAACCAGTTTCCTTGGTAGGGGTTGGACAATGTTCCACTCTGGAGTTACCCCTGGTGAGAGGCGCCGAGCAGGAGTGGGCATACTGGTTGCCCCCCATCTTGGCACCTGTACGTTGGGGTTCACCCCGGTGAACGAGAGGGTAGCCTCCCTCCGCCTACGTGTGGGGGAACGGGTCCTGACTGTTGTTTTTGCCTATGGGCCAAACGGCAGCTCAGATTACCCACCTTTTTTGGAGTCCTTGGAGGGGGTATTAGAGAGTGCGCCTCCTGGGGACTCCCTTGTTCTACTGGGGGACTTCAATGCTCACTTGGGCAATGACAGTGAGACCTGGAGGGGTGTGGTTGGGAGGAACGGCCCCCTGATCTGAACCCGAGTGGTGTTCTGTTATTGGACTTCTGTGCTCGTCATGGATTGTCCATAACGAACACCATGTTCAATCATAAGGGTGTCCATATGTGCTCTTGGCACCAGGACACCCTAGGTCGCAGTTCAATGATCGACTTTGTTGTCGTCTCATCTGATCTGCGGCCGCATGTCTTGGACACTCGGGTGAAGAGAGGGGCAGAACTGTCAACTGACCACTACCTGGTGGTGAGTTGGCTCCGATGGTGGGGGAGGATGCCGGTCAGACCTGGATGACCCAAACGTATTGTGAGGGTCTGCTGGGAACGTCTGGCAGAGTCTCCCATAAGACAGAGCTTTAACTCCCACCTCCGGGAGAGCTTTGAACACGTTCAGAGGGAGGGGGAGACATTGAGTCCAAGTGGGCCATGTTCCATGCCTCTATTGTCGAGGCGGCTTATCAGATCTGTGGCCGCAAAGTTGTTGGTGCCTGTCGTGGCGGCAACCCTCAAACCCGGTGGTGAGGGATGCTGTCAGGCTGAAGGAGGAGTCATATTGGGTCTTTCTGGCCTGTGGGACCCCAGAAGCAGCTGATGGGTACCGGCAGTCCAAACGGGATGAAGCTCGGGTGGTTGCTGAGGTAAAAACCCGGGCGTGGGAGGAGTTCAGAGAGGCCATGGAGAATGACTTCCGTACGGCTTCGAGGCGATTTTGGTCCACCATCCGGCGTCTCAAGGGGGGAAAGCAGTACGTCAGCAACACCATTTATAGTGGAGGTGGCGTGCTGCTGACCTCAACTCGGGATGTTGTGAGTCGGTGGGCAGAATAATTCGACGACCTCCTTAATCCCACTGGCACGTCTTACACTGAGGAAGCGGAGCCTGGGGACTTTGGGTAGTGCTCTCCAATCTCTGGTGCTGAGGTCACTGAGGTGGTTAAAAAGCTCCTCGGTGGCAGGGCTCCAGGGGTGGATGAGATTCGTCCGGAGTTCCTTAGGGCTCTGGATGTTGTGGGGTTGTGTTGGCTTATGCGACTCTGCAATATTGCGTGGACATCAGGGGCAGTTCCCTTGGATTGGCAGACTGGGGTGGTGGTTCCCCTATTCAAAAAGGGGTGTCGTAGAGTGTGTTCCAACTATAGGGGGATCACACTCTTAATAATAATAATAATAATAATAATAATAATGTCCTTTTTTGTCATCTGTGTATGTTTTCCATACACAGACGAAATTCATCTCTGCATTTAACCCAACCACCACCAGGTGGTACAGTGAGCAGCCATAGAAAGCGCCCGGGGAGCTGGAGAATTAGGTGTGCACTCATAGACACCCCAAGGTAGTGTAGTGGCCGGGGCGCGAACCCGCGTCCTTCGGGTCCCAAGTCGGAAGCCCTGCCACTACACCATCTTGGCTCCTAGCCTCCCTGGTAAGGTTTGTTCAGGGGTTCTGGAGAGGAGGGTCCGTCGGATAGTCGAACCTCGTATTTAGGAGGAACAGTGTGGTTTTTGTCTTGGTCATGGAACACTGGACCAGCTCTACACCCTCAGCAGAGTCCTGGAGGGTGTGTGGGAGTTTGCCCAACCAGTTTACATGTGCTTTGTGGACTTGGAGAAGGCATTCAACCGCGTCCCACGGCTGGCCCTGTGGGGGGTACTCTGGGAGTATAGGGTACCAGGCCCTTTGATATGGGCTGTTAGGTCCCTGTACGACCGGTGTCAGAGCTTGGTCTGCATTGCCGACAGCAAGTCAGGCTCGTTTCCAGTGAGAGTTTGACTCCGCCAAGGTTGCCCTTTGTCACCAATTATGTTCTGTTTTTATGGACAGAATTTCTAGGTGCAGCCAAGGTGTTGAGGGGATCCGTTTAGGTGGCCTTGGAATCACTTCTTTTTTTTTTTTGCAAATAATGTGGTCCTATTGGCTTCATCAGTTCGTGATCTACAGCTTTAACTGGAGCAGTTCGCAGCAGAGTGCGACGCGGCCGGGATGAGGATCAGTTCCTCCAAATCCGAGGCCATGGTCTTGAGCCGGAAAAGGGTAGTGCCCTCTCCGGGTCGGGGAGGAGGTCCTGCCCCAAGTGGAGGAGTTTAAGTATCTTGGGGTCTTGTTCACGAATGAGGGAAAACTGGAGCGTGAGATTGATAGGCGGATAGGTGCAGCATCTGCAGTGAAGCGGGCGCTGTACCGGTCTGTCGTGGTGAAGAGAGAGCTGAGTCAAAAGGCAAAGCTCTCAATTTACCGATCGATCTACGTTCCCACCTTCATCTATGGTCATGAGCTTTGGGTTGTGACCGAAAGATCGAGATCTCGGATACAAGCGGCTGAAATGAGTTTTCTCCGCAGGGTGTCTGGGCTCTCCCTTAGAGATAGGGTGGGTGAGTGGTTCGTCCTGTGTGGGTGGCTCTGGTGGCTCCGCACTCCGGGTCCCGCATGGGGTCTTGGGCTCTGGTCCCCCCTTTGTCTACCTCAGGTCTTGGGGGTCGGGTCTCTGTTGCTTCACAGTCACTATTAAATGTTCTATTAGAGAAGCCTTATACACTTAGGCATGCTCTCAACCACATACAAATAGATGCAGGGATGCACATGCAGGTATTGCATGTAGATATGTATTTGAATGTATATGCAAGTGTACGTATGTATGTATACAGTATATGGGTAGGTATGGGTATATATATATAGAAATTTACTGCAAAGTCATGAATATTCTAAGTTCTTTATACATACTGTATGTATTTTGTTGTTGTGTTTTGTCATGTTCATTGCAGGTCTACAGACGGTGGTCGGGTGTTTGCCTTGTGCTGTCTTTGTGTATTGAAGTAAACATGAGGGAGCCACCAGATTGTGTCTTTAAACACATACGGTGCCACCCAGATGTGAAGGATTTTATCAGGGGTCAGTATTAAGCTGACCTCTTTATCCTTAATTAATTTACTTATTCAGATTGAATAGTAATTTCACGGATTCTTTTCTTTTTCAGTTTACCCAATATTTCTGTGATCTTTATGATGGATAAGTAAAACGGAAGTCATAGAGTGACAATGGACACGTTAACTTAGTTTGATATGTCAAAGACACTACCATTTATTTAAAATAAATCAACTAAATTAACACCATTACACTTGATTGACCTGATTTCACTTTTTTTCAATTTAACACGTCAGCACAGTTAAATTACAACACAGCAGACATAAATACTGGATGTTAACATATTTAGTCTGAGGGCTCTTTAGCTTAAATAGTTTCCAGCTTAGAATTGAGGGAAGAAGAGATAGGAGGAAGGATGGAGAGATGGTTTAAAGGAAATTGTCTTGAGCATGTTACCAGAGTGACACTTCCCATCCGACTTCTGCTAAAATCCAGGTACGTTTGTAAACAGCTCTTTACCTTCGACGACGAGTCTGATAAAGAGATGACACCAGCCTTTCAGATGCACAGAGTCCCTCAGGCCCAGCACGTTCGAGCTGGTTCTCGTTTACGTTTTCAACGTCTCCTGGTTTCGCGTTGGTCATCAGAAAATGTGTCAGCTCCTGGCCTCTGACTTCAAGATACTGTAAAGGAATAAACAAAGTTTTGAGCTTACGCTCGTTCTAGGTGGACTATAACAGCATGTTATTAGTCCTTAGCTGGATGACGTGCCCTTAGCGTGTGACTAAACGTCCACCCAGCTCTTTGGGAAAAGTTCACATCTCTTTGAAGTTCCCAGCAGACTCATCAGTTCCAGCAACAGCTTAGAACTTAATAGAAGATCAGAGAGGAGAGAAACTTGTCTCTTTTCCATTGGTTCAAAAGAAAAACAGTCGAGCCGTTCACTTGTTATCACGATTCAAGGTGAAATTCAGCAGAGGGAGATTGTTTAGGAAAAGACAGAGAAAGCTGGAGTCATTCTCCTGCAAACAACAGATTAACTGTCTTCTTATTTTCTAAACAAAACGGTTGGGCCTCTGTGACCCGAGCCTTCAACTTTAACACAGCAGTGAACACAGTGATGTGCAGAAGTGACACAGTTTAACTCTTACCGAATAACACAGCTTAAAAGCACACATCATGAAAATGACTAAAGTTATTCTTTTGATTCCATTAGAATAAAATCAAAGATAGAAATAGTCTCTTTTGGTGACTATGTTCTCAGATTACAACTAATGGAATAATTTGTAGTAAATGTCTTGCTTTACTGAGAGGTCAGTAAAGGTCATCTCTGGAACAGTTCAAAAATACGCAGGTGTATCAAAGTGGACACGGTCATGCCCACTACAGTATACTGTATTTCATATATGTTGTAGTCTTACTTTCCGTCTTTCCTTTCTTTCTATCCTATTATTTAAATAAATAAAAACTCCACTAAATTACTAGAATAAATATTTCATAATAATGGTGTGGAGAGGATAGCTGTAAGGGGAGAAGAGAGGCCATCATTTAAAAAAAAAAAAAATGAAAAAAGAGGGTGAGAAGCTCGGTCATCCGGGAGGGACTCAGAGTAGAGCCGCTGCTTCTCCACATCGAGAGGAGCCAGTTGAGGTGGCTCGGGCATCTGGTTAGGATGCCTCCTGGACGCCTCCCTGGTGAGGTGTTCCGGGCATGTCCCACCGGGAGGAGACCCAGAGGAAGACCCAGGACACGCTGGAGGGACTATGTTTCTCGGCTGGCCTGGGAACGCCTTGGGATTCCCCCAGAGGAGCTGGCCCAAGTGGTTGGGGAGAGGGAAGTTTGGGCCTCCTTACTTAGGCTGCTACTCCCGCGACCCGACCCAGGATAAGCGGAAGAGAATGGATGGATGGATATTTTTCGGCCTATAAGTTGCAGTTTTTTGCACAATTTATATGCCCTGCGCGACCTACAGGCTGAAGTGACATATTTATAATAATAATAATAATGAATTCCATTTATAATGCACTTTTCATTAATAAAAATCTCAAAGTGCTACAAAGTGTAAAAAAGCAAAGATCAAAATAAAATAAGTGATAAAATCAAATAAAATCAATAATAATATCGACTAAGATCAAAGATAAAATCATGTGATGCAGATTAGGCTTGCTTAAAAAATAAATAAAATAAAACAAGTGATAAAATCAAGTAAAATCAATAATGATATCAGCTAAGATCAAAGATAAAATCATGTGGAGGCAGAATAGGCTTGCTTAAAAAGAAAGGTCTTTATGCTGCTTTTAAAGTCAACCAGTGATGTGGAGCTCTCAGGTCGTCAGGGAGGGAGTTCCACAGGCGGGGGGCAGCCACACAGAATGCTCGGTCTCCCATGGTCCTCAATATTTATGGATGTTTTCCCATATTTTTGGCTGGGATATGACCCTTTTCATTCATTCTGACTGAAAAATTGAACAGTACCATGTTCAGCCAGTAGATAAAAGCAGAGTAGTAGTAGTAGTACTACTACTACTACAAGTACTACTACTACTACTACTACTACTACTACTACTACTACTACTACTACTACTACTACTACTACTGCTGCTGCATAGTGGTGGTGGTGGTGGTAGCAGTAGTAGTAGTAGCAGTAGCAGTAGCAGGTAGTAGTAGTAGTAGTAGTAGTAGTTCGTTGTAGTAGTTCGTTGTATCATGTAATAGGTAATTTGCCATGTCCTGGATGACTGTCAACCTTCATCAGATATTCATGACACAATCGGCTCGCCTTAGACCCCACCTTCGTTCTGCTCGCTGTGTAGCAGTGTTAATTTTGACAGCTATTTTTAAGTTAGTTTTAGTCTTAGTCATGTGACTAAAACATCATTTAGTTTTAGTCATTACTTAGTCATCAGAATTTTTTTTGTTTTAGTCTAATTTTAGTCGACAAATCAATGAAAACATTTAGTCGACGAAAATAATTAGTCAACAAAATTAACACTGCACTGGATGACAAAAGGATCACCTCTGGTGCTCTTTACTGACCCCTGCCTTTCTCTTTTTTCTCCAAAATTCCGTTTTTGGATCGTTAAAACTGCAGCTAAGCTGAGAAGTTAAGCTACGAGCTAAGCTAACCGGCCGATCTCGGGGAAAAAAACCTCCGTCTTGTCAAAGCTCGAAAAATTCACGGTTGAAACCCATGCCTTCGTGTAAAAAGTTGTTTTTCTCTGCCAAAAAAAAAAAAAAAGCTGAGAACTTGTTTACTGATTTTTTAAATTAAAAGCTTTGTGTGAAAAATGCTATGCTAAAGAGCTCAAACCACACAGAGTCCACTATTTTGAGAACCAAACAATAGGAACGAGACAGCCCATGTCACGTCACGGCAGTGTTAATTTTGACAGCTATTTTTAATTTAGTTTTAGTCTTAGTCATGTGACTAAAACATCATTTAGTTTTAGTCATTACTTAGTCATCAGAATTTTTTTTGTTTTAGTCTAATTTTAGTTGACAAATCAATGAAAACATTTAGTCGACTAAATCTACAGTCAATTAAGTCGACTAAGTTATACATAGTAAAAACTTTTCATCAATTCTCTGTAGTTACTAAAACAAAACAATGTTTTAACCATAATATTAATATTAATATGCAATACATACAACAACAAATAAAACTTTTTTCAAACATTATTTGTCTAACCTTGCTTTTAACAGTAAAACTACAAGCAGTACTTGAATCCAGTGTTAATTTTGACAGCTATTTTTAATTTAGTTTTAGTCTTAGTCATGTGACTAAAACATCATTTAGTTTTAGTCATTACTTAGTCATCAGAATTTTTTTTGTTTTAGTCTAATTTTAGTCGACAAATCAATGAAAACATTTAGTCGACGAAAATAATTAGTCAACAAAATTAACACTGCTGTGTAGTGCAACCATCAAACCAGCTGCACCGCCCTGATGAAATGCAGCTAATTTGACCATTAAAATGCATTTATTAAGTAAAAGTTCAACTGAGACACAACTTTGCTATACTGTAATTCTGAACAAACACATAATTCTTATAGGTGCTTTTCTTGTTAAATTGAAGAAACGAGTATTGCTCCTCCTACCTTTTTTTTTCTCTGTCTGTGCGCTCGCCGCTCCTGGAGCACCAAGGCGACAAATACTTTTGAAAGGCAGCTGATTTGATTGTTAAAGTCCTTTTATTAAGCAAACGTTAGACTGAGACACACCTTTACTATAAATTTGAGCAAACAAATAATTGTTTTTAGGTGTTAACCTTGTCAAATTCTTGTTAAAGTCCTCCCGTGCACGCTCCCACGGCCGCCATTTGGCAGCCCATCGATTTTTGGCACAACACCGGCCCACGTTTCTGGGTTGTCAGCGGTGACGTGTAACAAATGCAACACATTAGCGGTGATGCATAATAGATGCGACATATATGCCAAAGCCACATATTAATGGATTTTCCACTTTTTTGGATACCGTATATTTGGACTGATGCGGCTTGTAAGGTGGAAATAAATACGGTATTTGATTTGTTGGGTCTATTAATTTTTCTTGTGCTTGGAAAGTTTATTTTAATTTATTCTCTGAAATAAAACAGTAAAACAAGTAAATTTTCTTTAAAAACAGTCCCTAAAACATGGGTTGATGGCCCAAAACAGTGATCGAACTACTGAAAAATTGTACAGATGGCAATCGCTAAAACAGATTCACGGAAAGTTGGAAGGGACACAAATAAAACTGGTAGGTAAAGGTTTAGATCCTGGATATCAGTAAAGGTTTGTGGTCTTTGTACCATGAAATGGAGAAGAAGAAGAAAAGATTGATTATAGCGAAAGGTTTGTGTTGTATTTAATACTGCTTATTTTGATAACATTTTTTATTTGTTTTGCTGTTAAATCTAAAAATTATATTAAAAAAAGTATCACCATTAAATTAGCAAAAAGCCAACATCTGCAGCAATCACTTAAGATGATACCATTTTTAAAGTGCGGTTGTAGGCCA
This sequence comes from Garcialebias charrua, assembly GCA_038048925.1. Taxonomy (NCBI): domain Eukaryota; kingdom Metazoa; phylum Chordata; class Actinopteri; order Cyprinodontiformes; family Rivulidae; genus Garcialebias; species Garcialebias charrua. The sequence continues at coordinate 20,999 of JBBPBX010013665.1, forward strand.
CACAAAGTCACTCCAACAGCTCCAAATGGCCCTTGGGCCACACTTTGGATACCCTTTGGTAAAACAGGCTGCTGCTGCCAGTGGTGCTGTAAAGTTGGTCAGCTGCCTTATGAGCTGATTCATGTGACCAACATGGAGCTAATTTAATTTCGTCTGCCAGCTCATTCCAAAATGCCCCCATTTCTGCTGAAACCCTGCTGTGGGCGTACCTGGGAGGAGCACAACTCTTTTAGCTTCTTTTTATTTGAATAAAAAGTAACATAGTGGAATCTGTTGTTTCTGTACTGGTAAAACAACAATCATTTTTAATGTCTTCAGACACAACATTTCAATATGAACAAATATGGAGTTTCTTTTACCGTACGGTCTGAGAAAGAATCAGAACTTTCTTCATCTTGGTGAGAATGTTGTGTCTGATCGCCAGTTGTGCTGACATATTTTCATATCCTCTTTTATGCTTCGTGGTTCTTTATTTATTTAGTTTCACTTCAGAAGGCTGTGAAATGGTGTTGAGATTATTTTTCTGCTGCCCTGTTGAAGTTTTTATGTATTTATTATATTATTTTATACATTTATATATTTAATCATTTAATTTAATTATATTAGCTAAATAATTTTAAATTATTATTTTTAAATATGAATGTTTCTGTTAACTTATTTTTTATAAGAATATTTCTGTTCAGTGTCCTGAGACGACTTCTGTTGTGACTTGGCGCTATAGAAATAAACTGAATTGAATTGAAATTGATATATTATAATTATAATATTATAATAAATAGAATAATGATAAATTATATATAATAATAATAGTAATTGTTATCTAATAAATTTAATAACCACATACATTATATATATATATATATATATATATTATATATATAATATATTATATATATAATATATATATATATAATATATATTATATTATATATAATATATATATATATATTATATATATAATATATATAATACCCTTCCCATGGGCTCACCACCTGTGGGAGGGGCCAAAGGGGTCGGGTGCATTGTGGAATGGGTGGTGGCCGAGGGCGGGGACCCTGGCGGTCTGATCCTCGGCTACAGAAGCTGGCCATTGGGACATGGAATGTCACCTCTCTGGTGGGGAAGGAGCCTGAGCTAGTGTGTGAGGTTGAGAGGTTCCGGCTAGAAATAGTCGGACTCACCTCAACGCATGGCTCTGGCTCTGGAACCAGTTTCCTTGAGAGGGGTTGGACACTCTTCCACTCTGGAGTTGCCCCTGGTGAGAGGCGCCGAGCAGGAGTGGGCATACTTGTTGCCCCCCATCTTGGTGCCTGTACGTTGGGGTTCACCCCGGTGAACGAGAGGGTAGCCTCCCTTCGCCTACGTGTGGGGGGACGGGCTCTGACTGTTGTTTGTGCCTATGCGCCGAACGGCAGCGCAGATTACCCACCCTTTTTGGAGTCCTTGGAGGGGGTATTGGAGGGTGCGCCTCCTGGGGACTCCCTTGTTCTGCTGGGGGACTTCAACGCTCACGTGGGCAATGACAGTGAGACCTGGAGGGGTGTGGTTGGGAGGAACGGCCCCCCTGATCTGAACCCGAGTGGTGTTCTGTTGTTGGACTTCTGTGCTCGTCATGGATTGTCCATAACGAACACCATGTTCAGGCATAAGGGTGTCCATATGTGCTCTTGGCACCAGGACACCCTAGGTCGCAGTTCGATGATCGACTTTGTTGTCGTCTCATCTGATCTGCGGCCGCATGTCCTGGACACTCGGGTGAAGAGAGGGGCGGAGCTGTCAACTGACCACTACCTGGTGGTGAGTTGGCTCCGATGGTGGGGGAGGATGCCGGTCAGACCTGGCAGACCCAAACGTATTGTGAGGGTCTGCTGGGAACGTCTGGCAGAGTCTCCCGTAAGACGGAGCTTTAACTCCCACCTCCGGGAGAGCTTTGAACACGTTCCGAGGGAGGCGGGGGACATTGAGCCCGAGTGGGCCATGTTTCGCGCCTCTATTGTCGAGGCAGCTTATCGGAGTTGTGGCCGCAAGGTTGTTGGTGCCTGTCGTGGTGGCAACCCTCGAACCCGGTGGTGGACACCGGCGGTGAGGGATGCTGTCAAGCTGAAGAAGGAGTCCTATTGGGCCTTTTTGGCCTGTGGGACCCCGGAAGCAGCAGATAGGTACCGGCAGTCCAAGCGGCATGCGGCTCGGGTGGTTGCTGAGGCAAAAACTCGGGCGTGGGAGGAGTTCGGAGAGGCCATGGAGAATGACTTCCGTACGGCTTCGAGGCGATTCTGGTCCACCATCCGGCGTCTCAGGGGGGGAAAGCGGTACGCGACCAACACCATTTATGGTGGGGATGGCGTGCTGTTGACCTCAACTCGGGATGTTGTGAGTCGGTGGGCGGAATACTTCGAAGACCTCCTCAATCCTACTGGCACGTCTTCCACTGAGGAAGCGGAGCCTGGGGACTTTGGGTCGGGCTCTCCAATCTCTGGTGCTGAGGTCGCCGAGGTGGTTAAAAAGCTCCGCGGTGGCAAGGCTCCGGGGGTGGATGAGATTCGTCCTGAGTTCCTTAGGGCTCTGGATGTTGTGGGGTTGTGTTGGCTTACGCGACTCTGCAATATCGCGTGGACATCGGGGGCAGTTCCCTTGGATTGGCAGACTGGGGTGGTGGTTCCCCTATTCAAAAAGGGGGACCGTAGGGTGTGTTCCAACTATAGAGGGATCACACTCTTAAGCCTCCCTGGTAAGGTCTATTCAGGGGTTCTGGAGAGGAGGGTCCGTCGGATAGTCGAACCTCGGATTCAGGAGGAGCAGTGTGGTTTTCGTCCTGGTCGTGGAACACTAGACCAGCTCTACACCCTCAACAGGGTCCTGGAGGGTGCGTGGGAGTTTGCCCAACCAGTTTACATGTGCTTTGTAGACTTGGAAAAGGCATTCGACCGCGTCCCTCGGGGGGTTCTGTGGCGGGTACTCCGGGAGTATGGGGTACCAGGCCCATTGATATGGGCTGTTAGGTCCCTGTACGACCGGTGTCAGAGCTTGGTCCGCATCGCCGGCAGTAAGTCAGGCTCGTTTCCAGTGAGAGTTGGACTCCGCCAAGGTTGCCCTTTGTCACCGATTCTGTTCATAACTTTTATGGACAGAATTTCTAGGCGCAGCCAAGGTGTTGAGAGGATCCGTTTTGGTGGCCTTAGAATCGCTTCTCTGTTTTTTGCAGATGATGTGGTCCTATTGGCTTCATCAGCTCGTGATCTACAGCTTTCGCTGGAGCGGTTTGCAGCCGAATGTGATGCGGCCGGGATGAGGATCAGTTCCTCCAAATCCGAGGCCATGGTCTTGAGCCGGAAAAGGGTAGCGTGCCCTCTCCGGGTCGGGGAGGAGGTCCTGACCCAAGTGGAGGAGTTTAAGTATCTCGGGATCTTGTTCACGAATGAGGGAAAACTGGAGCGTGAGATCGATAGGCGGATAGGTGCAGCGTCCGCAGTGAAGCGGGCGCTGTACCGGTCTGTCGTGGTGAAGAGAGAGCTGAGTCAAAAGGCAAAGCTCTCAATTTACCGATCGATCTACGTTCCCACCCTCATCTATGGTCATGAGCTTTGGGTTATGACCGAAAGAACAAGATCTCGGATACAAGCGGCTGAAATGAGTTTTCTCCGCAGGGTGGCTGGACTCTCCCTTAGAGATAGGGTGAGAAGCTCAGTCATCCGGGAGGGACTCGGAGTAGAGCCGCTGCTTCTCCACATCGAGAGGAGCCAGTTGAGGTGGCTCGGGCATCTGGTTAGGATGCCTCCTGGACGCCTCCCTGGTGAGGTGTTCCGGGCATGTCCCACCGGGAGGAGACCCAGAGGAAGACCCAGGACACGCTGGAGGGACTATGTTTCTCGGCTGGCCTGGGAACGCCTTGGGATTCCCCCAGAGGAGCTGCTCCAAGTGGCTGGGGAGAGGGAAGTCTGGGCCTCCCTACTTAGGCTGCTACCCCCGCGACCCGACCCCGGATAAGCGGAAGAAAATGGATGGATGGATGGATGGATATTTACTTTCAAATATGTACAATAAATATCTAAAACAGTTTGTGTATTCAGATTTTTTTTCTCTATACAACAGCTTGGTGATGATGTTCATGTATATAAAAGTTCTTGTTTCTTGGTCGTAGTGAGCAGCAGAACACGTCTGCTGTGAAAGGACATGGTAATCACAGAAAACATTTTAAGCTTACATCAGAGCTGGAGACTGGAATAAAATGTTTAGTTGTGTAAAAATATTCTGAAATGTGGGAGGCCCAGTTTGTTCTTATATTTCTGTTGATTTGTGTTTTTATTGTAATAATTTTACTCATTAAATGAGAATACGCCTCTGCTAAAGGACACATGTTGTGTGTTTGCAGGCTGTGCTGTTAGCTGACATTGTCCCGACACTCATCATCAAACTGTCTGCTCCCTTTGTGATCCACCAGGTGCCTTATGGGTGAGAGAAACTTTAATTATATTACATTGAACAATGTGCCAAAAGAAATGTGCAATTACTCTTTCTATGATCAATAATAATAATTAATAATTTATTTTGACCTTTAAACTTTCATTAATGTCTTCAAATCAAAAGCAGCACAAATGGAAATATTTGCTGCACAAACGTACCCGAGTTGACTGACACCAATTTTGTCTGATTTGAAGAAAGTGTTTATGTTTATGTTTATGTTTATTAAATTTGTTCATTTTTTTTACAAAAGAAACAATACAAGACAATCCCATAAATGATAATGTACAAAATATAAAAAAATGAAAGGTAGCAGAAAGAAGAATAAATCTTATTATATCTGCCCCTTTTTTCCAACAATCAGATTAAACAATAATAATCTTCAACCAACAGTACAAAATGACTAACTCTTTCTAATTTTCTAACTAATACAATACACATTACGCTATTTCATATATTTTTTAACACATTCGTTTTGATCATTTTCTTAAATGTAAACATTGACTTGGCATTTTTAACTACATTCTCCAAGCCATTCCATAATCTAATTCCCTGGATTGAGGTAGAACGTCCCTTCAAACTAGTTCTGAATAGACCTTTTACCAGTTGACGTCATCGCGCATGCGCACTCGCATTTTTCGAGAGACAACCGGAAGCACGGGCACGCAACTGGAGTGTTGTCATTACTGGCAACGGTCGCGCTGGGGAAATATGACTTTTATTGTGTTTATAATTGTTCCAGGCAACGTAAACGAGTAAAAGAAGAAGGTGAGACTTGTTCGTTTTACCAAGTCCCTCTAGGAAAGTCGAGTAAAGCGACTAAAAGAAGGAAGATGTGGAGGAAGATGAGCTCTTCGCCGGCAGGACTTCACCCCGACACAAAGCAGCAACGTGTGTAATCAGCATTTATTATCTGGCATGGACATTAATGATCCAAGCTCCGTGGATTACGTTCCAACATTACATCTTGGGTATGGGAAACAGACAAAACAGAGAACAACCTCCCGCAGCTGAACAACATGCTACTGGACAGCTGCTAAGCTAGCAGCAGCTAGCTAGTTCTACGAGACCTGGCTGTACCTCGGTCCACTGGCTGTGTTGAAGTTTCAACCTGCGACATGCAAAGAGATTCTTCCTTCAACCCCACTGAAGAACAGGTGAGTAAAATGTCAAACATTCAGCCCTGTAAAAATTAACAGACCACTGCACTGTTAGCTGTTATCATTTGAAGTCTTTCTGCGTTGAAAAAATATACAGTATAGTTTCCACAAGACAAACATGTTTTATTAACATTATTTGAGGTCTAACAGCACTGCATCTTCGAAAACATTTCTGCCATTTCACTGTTTCTGTAAGCATCGGTGAAATGCTGTCACAGAAAAAAAGCAATCCTGTCATCAATGTGTATAAGCATACAGTTTAACTATACACAAGACTGTTTTGTTTATTGTCAAATATGAATTAATACTTTGTTTTACAGCAGCAACTGGTCAACAACTCCTTGCTGACAAAGGGTTTGATGTCGTCAGAGGTGGAAAAAGAGAAGCTAGTCTGTTCAACTCCCCTGAAGAAATAACAGGTGAATAAAATATCATCAAACACTGTGCAGCTCTATAAAAATGAACAGATCACTGCACTGTAAGCTGTTATCATTTGAACTCTTTCTGGGTTGGAAAAATATACAGTAGTAGTTTCCACAAGACAAACATGTTTTATTAACATTATTTGAGGTCTAACAGCACTGCATCTTCGAAAACATTCCTTTAAAAATAAAGCAACTGTGCTCTAATTTGACTTTTAGTGAAGTGGAACTTTTGTTTAGTTACATTTTTTAATCTGTTAATATACAAATGCTGTTTTAGTCACATTAAAAAAAAAAACCATTAACATTACACTGTCTAAAGTCTCCAAGTTGTCAGAGAAGTGTAGTGATATAGGCCTTTGTCTTGACCTTCAAGTACACCTCTCCACATCTCTCTGAAACTCTAAGGGTTACACCTTCTTGAAGCCCTCAAGGAGACAGATGGACACTTATATATTTTTACAATTATTATGAATTAATGGACACTAATTAATCAGATTGAACTTTCTCTTTAATGTGTGTTAATTCAGAATTGATCTACAGTATATTTTTGTCATTTTTAATGATGATCTGTTACTTTCATGAGCTTTGGCCTTCTACTGGTTTTATTTCTGCAAAGCAAGCAAGACTCTGTCGCTAAGGCAGAAGTCAGGGTAAGAGCTGTTCTCTTGCAGCCTTCTCTGTTTTGTCTAGGAAGTTAGCCATAACATTTTCTGTGCTTGCAAGCAGGCCATCTGGCCGATTCGGTAAACAGTTTTCCTGTCTCCGTCAAGAGACTTTCTGCCTATGAGATGAAAATCCATCTCTTATTTTGTTAAAACCAGCCAATAGTTATTAAGAAGGTGGGGAGACCCCACCTCCCCCATATAATGGGCACTTCCTATTTGGAAGTTAGTTTTTGGAGGAGAACTACTTGCAACTGTTTCTCTTCCCTGGGAAAGCTGGAGTCGGCCCGGTCATATGTCAACGACCCACGTCTCCGCTAGGATCATAGCAAAGCCTTACTGTGATCCTGTCACACTTCTGGAAGAATTTGTTTTCTAAAGTTTTATTTTGAAAGTCAGCCTGTGCGCTCGACCGTTGGTCCCTGCCGAGGGAGGCGAGTTCCTCGTATCGTGAATCAGCACACTCACGCTGAAGTCCAACTGGACGGCCACTGGACAAACCCATCCACGTGTGTGTCCACAAACTTCTCCACTCTTGTCTCCAAGAGACGAACCTCCAACAGGTAAAGAGCCGTGGTGTGTTTGAACGTGCGGGAGCCCAGCCAGCCTGCTCGTGTGGGGGAAGCGGTGTCACCCAGTCTGGTTCAAAGTAAACAACTTTAGCTTAACTTAGCTCCAGAACTCCTTCCTCCTATTTCTTATTTTTCATAAGCATTTAAACTTTAAGTAATGTGCCAACAGAAAGTTCCAACTGTCTGTTTGTTTTAATTTGAATTCTTGTCAACGTAGTTATTAAATCAGAGCTAATATCGATACAAATGTTTAATGTAAATTCTTGTGATAGTTTCAATAAAAGGTCTATTTTTTGGTAGACCAACATAAATTGAAGTCTAAGCGTGAAATTACATTTCTGGCTAATCACATCGTTAGATTTGTTGATTTATTCTGAAAAAGTTGAGACCCCGCACTTTGGTGGCAGTTTGTGCAGATAAAAGTCTGCTCATACCTGCACGTCTAAACTATAGGTAGTCAGTAAACTGACAAATAACTCCTATATTGTTACAGAAGGCATCATTAAAAATAAAATATTAGCAGGTTACTGTCTGTCCTAGGCTGCTGTCCTTGACAAGTGAAATGACAAACACAAACACATCTTCTGGTATGTGTTGTTTCTGTTTGTGACTTATATAAATAATGTGTGAGCAGTGAACCATTCTTCACTGCATGACTGTTTGCGTGTATCTGCCTCAATTAAATCTGATTCTGCTTGTGAGACATTTAAAGATGTTTTGAACTTCTGGCAGGTCTCTGATGGCGTGGAGACTGGACAGTCCCGCGGTCGTCAGCTACTTCATCTGCCGGAGGGTCTGGATCGAGAAACCACATCCAGGGGCTTTGAGCATACCTCAAAAGAAAAAAACATGAAGTTTTAAATTCTAGATAAAATAAAGGAATTAAAGAAACATACAGATAAGTGTTAGTGGTTTTTAAAGTTTACTACTACAACCTGCAAAAGGCAACAATGGCTCCACGCTCAAAATGTCCTTGTGAAGACCAGCCAGCAGTGATGGGCTCATCAGGATGTCGTGGGTTCAAAATGCAGGCTGTTCAGCGTTCTCCTGGAAAACTTCTGGATGCCGATGTCATGCCTATAATGACACCAACATGAAAAATGTGGTTTATATCTAACACATATTAGCAAATCTGTTTGTAGAAGTGTTTTTTAAAAAATGTCCAAGAACTATTCCAGATCTTACAATTGTAGAAAACATTTAAAACCGTGCATATGTGATTGCATTTATTTATTATCTAGTGCCACTAAAAAACAACAATAGTTAACACAATAAAATAAACTACAATTGTAAAATGTTGAATAGTTTTTTGACTGGAATAAGACAAAATAAGTGATATTGTATTATTCCAGTTGTTGGTGAAGTTTGACTGAAAGTCACCTTTCTGGGTATTTGTGTTATAAGCGTGATATGAAATTTCTTCAGGAACACTGATTAAACTCACTTTAAAACTTGCAGCTCATCCAAGTAGCAGGTGCAGTTCGTTTTGGGGCTGGTCCCTTCCATGTACAACTGGGTGCAGGTTGGTTTAGAATGTATTTCCAGCATGGTTGCAGCCACCTCCTTGTCTGCAAACACAAACACAATATATAACCATATTGTGTGTGTCATTATGGAATTCACATGCATATAGGATTTTCACACATTTTACGTCTAATAAAGTGTAAGCTGTATAAACAGTGTGTCAAAAGTAAATACGTTCTCAAAGATAATTAAATTTTCCCAGGAAAGCTAATAAATGTATCTCCTGGGATAGTTATTATTTTTCACATCACAACATCACCAATTGTCTCAGGTTGTATTTAAGACATAGTTTACAGAAATCAAATAAGAAATAAGGACGCTGTGAACATTTGTGTGACTCAAACGTCATGTCTTTGTTTACATACTGTGCTTATGCTTATGAAGACATGGCACTAGTTAAAGCAGCTAACAGAAGATGTTAAACCTGTAACAATAACCAAATCAGTCTAAATATCAGAAGTATTGGCGTGAGAAATTTAAAACATGGTGTGACCGACTCAAACGTCATGTTTTTGTTACTGTGCTAACACTGACAGCTCTTATGAAAATATGGTGCTAGTTATAGAAGCTAAGAGAAGATGTTAAACCTGTAACAATAACCAAATCAGTCTAAATATCAGAAGTATTGGCGTGAGAAATTTAAAACCTGGTGTGACTGACTCAAACGTCATGTTTTTGTTACTGTGCTAACACTGACAGCTCTTATGAAGATATGGTGCTAGTTATAGAAGCTAAGAGAATATGTTAAACCTGTAACAATAACCAAATCAGTCTAAATATCAGAAGTATTGGTGTGAGAAATTTAAAACATTTATTTCTGACGCTTGGATAATACAGGTTGTTGACAACGACACACAACTACTCACCCTGCTGGACGTTCGCTAAAAGCCTGAAGGAGTTCCCCATTTTCCATCAGCGAACACAGTCACCTCCTCTAGTATCCGCGGCACAATGTTCAGGCATTTTGACCAGTGGTTGTTCAATATTTTAAGAAAACAAGCTTCTAAATTACAACTCTCTATCATTACGAAGCTCCTCGGCCCCTTCCCGAGCCCCTGCATCCGGTTAGGGCTTTTTGCCGTCCAATCAGAACGCTCGTTTCAGGCGAGCTTTGCGTGATGACGTCAACTGGTAAAAGGTCTATTGTGGTTTTACAAACATCTCTGTCCCCTTAAGATTATAACAACTTTGTCTTTTAACAAAATGCATTTGGATATTTAAAGGCAATGCATTATTTTGAGCTCTATACATAACTGATAAAATATTATAGTCTACCAAATCATGGAACTTCAATAACTTTAGTTGATAAAATAATGTACTTGATGGATGTTTTTAGTATAATGGCTCATAAAGGGCCTGAAGAGCCCAGATTTCAAATCATCCTTGAACACAGAGATTTCTCCAGATTCTTGAAAGTCTTTGATGGTCTTATGAATTTTAGATGATGGAATATTCATTCTTTCACATTTCCACTTGTTTAACATTATTTTGAAGCTGTTTAAAGGTGGGGTGACATTCATTCAACCTTTATTTAGTCAGGTAAATCTTTTGAACCTCATGGGCTCATTTACGAAAGCGACCTGCTAAAACTAAAGAACAATGAACAGCAGTGGTAGAATTTCCTTAAACAATAAACAAACAAACAATAGAAAACAAAAGAGAGGAAAAAAAAAGGAAAAAAAAGTTTTTTTTTTTTTTTAAACAAAGTATCAAAAAACTAGCAAAACATTATAAGGTAGACGTATAAAATCAAAGACAGGAACAAATCTGCATTGGTTTTTGCCAGGATTCCAACAGATTCTGAAAACCATTTAGAGAAGTCAAGGTCGAGAGCTTCAGATCTTTTTGTAAGATATTCCATGAAGCAGGAGCGGAGTAGGAGAAGGCCCTTTTTCCAAGTTCAGTCCTCACTGACGGAACACTGCAGGTAATCATGTCCTGAGAGCGCACGCTGTAGCTGCACTCACGCAAAGACATGATTGTTTTACTATGCATAAAATTGCTCATATATATATATATATATATTTATTTATTCATTTAAATATGTTCGTTTTTGCAAACAAAATGATAAATCACTTTAATTTTGCTTTAAAAGTGATTTTGAACTTAAAGCCGTGTTTAATCATGGGAAATCCGATTACACGCGAACGCACCATCTGCGACGTAGTGTGAGGCAGAGCTCTGGGCTTGTCACAGTGCGCGCGTGTGAGCAGCTCGACATGAAGGTAAGTCTGATACAGCATCAGACCTAAATTAGATCCTGTTGTTTCTTGTTCCATCACCCAAACTATGTTCTGCTTTCCAAAATGAAGACAAATAGCTCAAATCTTCACATAGATTGATAAATTTGTCTGGTTTTAAATTGTCAGCTATTAAAGAGACCAGAGCCCTCTGCCTCTCACTACGTCACAGATGGTGCATTCGTGCGTAATCGGATTTCCCATGATTAAACATGGTTTGAAGTTCAAAATCACTTTTAAAGCAAAATTAAAGTGATTTATCATTTTGTTTTGCAAAAACGAACATATTTAAATGATAAAATATATATATATTGAGCATATTTAGTAAAAAAATCATGTCACCCCACCTTGCCAAGATGGTGTAGTGGGAGGGCTTCCGACTTGGGACCCGAAGGACGCGGGTTCGCGCCCCGGCCACTACACACCTTGGGGTGTCTATGAGTGCACACCTAAAATTCTCCAGCTCCCCGGCGCTTTCTATGGCTGCTCACTGCACCACCTGGTGGTGGTTGGGTTAAATGCAGAGATGAATTTCGTCTGTGTATGGGAAACATACACAGATGACAAAAAAGGACATTATTATTATTATTATTATTATTATTATTATTATTATTATTAAGTATTTTCAGACAGTTTGTCAGAGAATCGTGAACCTCTGCTCATCTTTACTTTCAAGAGATTATTTTTATTGAGTTGTTGCCAATTACCACCATGGGGTCACCCTATTTCATCTTGGCCACCTTAGCTAATTGATATTACCAGTAGTAAAAACAAAATGAATGTACCTGCTGATTTTACAGATCTTGAGGTAATTTGAAATGGTAGTAGCTGAGAATCATTAATAACACATCATCCAAGAGCCAGCACACCTGACAAGATCTCTGTATATTGAATGAGACTGGACAAAATGACATTTAGAAGGTTTGATCGAACTGGCCGTCCCTCCATCCATGAGCTGGAATAAAAGGCTTGGGCAATACGCGTCCCTTCAACAAATGCTAGGCCTTTAATTATGTATGTATTAGGCAGAGACTCACTGGGCAGCCTGATTATTGTTATTTATACATAATAATGAATGTTATAACTTGTACAGTTCTAACACGTTTATGTTTTTCTTCCAGGTTTCGCGTGTTGTTGTGTGTCATTATGGCAGCAACGAGTTTCCTCCTGGTGTCCTTCTCCTCTGCTGTGTGGATAAGTATCATTGGTAAAGCTCTTAACTGTTAATGCAACATTTACCAGTATTAGTTGTCAAACTCTGAAGAAGGCAGATAATAAAGTTCATTTCCTCTTTTATCTGCGGTGAAATGTTGCGGTAAGTCCACAGGAAGACGAGACGCTTAGTTTTGTACAGCGATGTAGCTGAACGTGTGATAAGACCAACGATGTTCCACTTCAAACTCAGATTATAGTTTTCCTGTTGATAGCTTCGTTTGTACTTTTTTATTTATTTTTTTTACTTTACTTACTTCAGCACATTCAGCTTTTTTAATGTTTCAAAATTCAAAATGTTCAGCTTGTTCACATTACAGTTATTCTTAAAGATTTTGTTACTTTTTCTACTGATGCTCTTCACATTTCCCAACATTACACAAATCTGCTGATTTTACTCATTTATTATCAATCAGTAGTGAATGATTCATATTTAGTGGTTATTTTTTCATCATAATCATACACATATACAAAAAGTGTTCTGTTTATTCATCCATCATGTTTTCCTTGTTTGGGAGTCGGGTCACGGGGCAGCATCTTGAGCAGGGAGGTCCAGACATCTCTTTCCACAGCCTCCTCTTCCAGCTCTTCTGGGAGGACTCCATGGTGTTCCCAGTCCAACCCAGAGACATGGTCTGTCCAGCGTGTCCTGGGTCTTCCCCGGGGTCTCCTCCCAGTCGGACATGCTTGAAAAACTTCTCCAGGGAGGCGTCTTGGGGGCATTCTTACAAGATGCCCGAACCATCTCAATTTCAACCACCTGTATGCACAGGCTTGTTCTTTCTGTCACTACCCAATGTTTGTGACCACAGGTGAGAGTAGGAACGTGCACTGACCGGTAAACAGAGAGCCTCACCTTGCAGCTCAGCTCCATATTCATCACAATGGACCAGCACAGAGTCCACAATGTTGCAGAAGCTGCACTGACCTGTCTGTTGATCTCCCTCTCCATTCTTCCCTCACTGTGAACACAACCCCAAGATACTTGAGCTCCACTTGAGGCAGAACCTCACTCCCAACCCGGAGAGGGCAGTTCATCCTTTTCTGACTGAACACTATGCCTTGTTGATCTCATCCCACTCGCTTCACACTCGGCTGCGAATCGCTCTAGTGAGAGCTGGAGATCACGGCACGATGACGCCAACAGGACCACTTCATCTACATGTAGCAGAGATTCAGTCATGAAGCCACTGAACCGGACTCCATCCGCCCCCTGACTGCACCAAGAAATTCTGTCCATTAAAGTTCTGAACAGAGTCTGTGACAATGGGCTGACTTAAAGGACCCGACTTACCTGCCGTCAGTGAGAACCAAACTTTTGCACCATTGCAAAGGACCACCAACCCCATACTCACAGATCACCTCCCACAGTGTACCTCGAGAAACACAGTCAAACACCTTCTCCAAGTGCACAAAACACATGTAGACTAGAAGGGCAAACTCCCATGCCCCTTCAAGGACTCTAATGAGGATAAAGAGCTGGTACCATGTTCCACAGCCAGGACAGAACCCACATTGTTCCTCCTGGATCTGAGGTTCAACCATCGATTGGTCTCATTATAAGTAGACCCACACCAGCCCTGCACCTGTCACCACTGGCAGCTCCAGACTGGAATAAGGTCCAGCCCTCAAGGAGATTGCTCCCAGAACCCATGCGATGTGTCTAGGTCAGTGTTTTTCAAGCTTTTTTGAGCCAAGGCACAGTGTTTTCATTGAAAAAAATCATGAGGCATACCACCAACCAAAATTGTAAACATAGATACACTGTATCTGCCTATATTAAATATATAGTCATTCTTATCAAAGTGTCTTGAATAGGAATGAAATAAACACAAAAATGTATTTTTATCATATTTTATATTTCTTATTTCAAATTGCACTTAACATGTCTTCAAAAATACACCCGAACAGTACCACAACAATGTGGTCTTAAATTTAAAGAGGTTGTAGAAAAAAAGGGGGGGGGGGGCTTTTTTTTGATAATTTCCAAGGCACACCTGACAATCACTTGCGGCACACTAGTGTGCCTAGGTAGCCTGGTTAAAACCACACCCTGTCCTTCACTTTGCTTCTGACTAGGGTCTGGCATTCCTCCCATAGAAAACGATTTCTCCGTTCGATTTTTGAACGGACCAATCAGAGAACAGAAGGCGGAGTTTTGTTAGTTTAGCCTGGCGAGGTCCAGGCTATTCAGATAAATAGCTCAGAAACCACTCGGTGGATATTTTTTCTGCTACCAGTGTGTAATTATATGTCTTTAATTTACTGACTGTTGGCCTGGATGAAACATTTGAGATAAAATTCGATTTTTTATCATTTATTTTCGTAGCGCACCCTGAGGCTGTTTGGAAAATGTCAAACCGAAACTATTTAAATCCAGCAGATTTGACCATTTCGTGAATTGATTTAGGAACTGTTAAGCTCAGGAACACTTCTGATATAACGTCAGCTAAGAAATATAGTTTTTCTCAGGAAAGAAATAATAGTTTTTTACCTTGTTTTCTGGAAAATTCCTTCGTGGCGGCAGCCATTTTAACTGACGACGTCAGTCAACGTCGTTCAAAACTCCGCCTTCTGTTCTCTGATTGGTCCGGTAATCCGCCAATCTGCCTTCTGTTCTCTGATTGGTCCGGTCAAAAATCGACCGGAGAAATCGTTGTCTATGAGACAAATCCCAGACCCAGCAGTGAAGGGAAATAGAATTGAGCGGAGCTGTGCAGGAATGGCGAGGGCCAGGCTAGTGCC
>JBBPBX010013666.1:8805-52031 GCA_038048925.1 Garcialebias charrua
ATACATACACACATATACATACATACATATATACATACATACATACATACATACATACATACATACATATATACATACATACATACATATATATATATATACATACATACATATATATATATACATACATATATATATACATACATACATACATACATATATATATATACATACATACATACATATGTATACAGTATACTGTATACACAAACCGGATCCCAAAAAAGTTGGGACAATAAACAATTGGGAATAAAAACTGAATGCAATGATGTGAAGATGGCAAATGTCAATGTTTTATTCGTAATAGAACATAGATGACAGATCAAAAGTTTAATCTGTGTAAATGTAACATTTTAAAGGAAAATATGTTGATTCAAAATTTCACAGTGTCAACAAATCCCAAAAAAGTTGGGACAAGTAGCAATAAGTGGCTGGAAAAAGGAAATTGAGCATATAACGAACAGCTGGAAGACCAATTAACACTAATTAGGTCAATTGACAACATGATTGGGTATAAAAAGAGCTTCTCAGAGTGTCAGTGTCTCTCAGAAGCCAAGATGGTAAGAGGATCACCAATTCCACCATTGTTGTACAGAAAGTAGTGCAGCAATACCAGAATGGTGTTACCCAACGTAAAATAGCAAAGACTTTTAAGTTATCATCATCAACCGTGCATAACATCATCAAAAGATTCAGAGAATCTGGAACAATCGCTGTGCGTAATAATAATAATAATAATAATAATAATTGTCTAATCTTGTCATCTGCGTATGTTTCCCATACACAGACGAAATTCGTCTCTGCATTTAACCCAACCACCTACCAGGTGGTGCAGTGAGCAGCCATAGAAGGCGCTCGGGGAGCTGGAGAAATAGGTGTGCACTCATAGACACCCCAAGGTGTGTAGTGGCCGGGACGCGAACCCGCGTCCTTCGGGTCCCAAGTCAAACGCCCTAACCACTACACCATCTTAAGGGTCAAGGCCGTAAAACTCTACTGGATGCTCGTGATCTCCGGGCCCTTAAACGTCACTGCACCTCAAACAGGAATGCCACTGTCAAGGAAATAACAGAATGGGCTCAGGAATACTTCCAGAAAGCATTGTCAGTGAACACAATCCACCGTGCCATCCGCCGTTGCCAGCTGAAACTCTACAGTGCAAAGAGGAAGCCATTTCTAAGCAAGCTCCACAAGCTCAGACGTTTGCACTGGGCCAGGGGTCATTTAAAATGGAGTGTGGCAAAATGGAAGACTGTTCTGTGGTCAGATGAGTCACAATTTGAAGTTCTTTATGGAACACTGGGACGCCATGTCATCCGGACCAGAGAGGACAAGGATAGCCCAAGTTGTTATCAACGCTCTGTTCAGAAGCCTGCATCACTGATGGTATGGGGTTGCATGAGCGCTTGTGGCATGGGCAGCTTGCATGTCTGGAAAGGCACCATTAATGCAGAGAACTATGTTCAGGTTCTAGAACAACATATGCTCCATCTAGACATCATCTCTTTCAGGGAAGACCCTGCATTTTTCAACAAGATAATGCCAGACCACATTCTGCAGCAATCACAACATCATGGCTACGTAGGAGAAGGATCCGGTACTGAAATGTCCAGCCTGCAGTCCAGATCTTTCACCTATAGAGAACATTTGGTGCATCATAAAGAGGAAGGTGCAACAAAGAAGGCCCAAGACGATTGAACAGTTAGAGGCCTGTATTAGACATGAATGGGAGAGCATTCCTATTTCTAAACTTGAGAAACTGGTCTCCTCTGTCCCCAGACGTCTGTTGAGTGTTGTAAGAAGAAGGGGGGATGCCACACAGTGGTAAAAATGGACTTGTCCCAACTTTTTTGGGATTTGTTGACGCCATGAAATTTTGAAACAACATATTTTTCCCTTAAAATGATACATTCTCTCAGTTTAAACTTTTGATCTGTGATTTGTGTTCTATTCTGCATAAAATATTAGATGTTGGCACCTCCATATCATTGAATTCAGTTTTTATTCACAATTTGTTTAGTGTCCCAAAAAATCTGCACCCCTCTGTTGTCCCAGTTGATCAACAAGTGTGTTCCAAACTCTAAAACTTTTGTAATATAAACGTAACAATATGTAATCAATCAATTCCAATCAAAATATCAAAGCAACTTTATTTGAATACTGTAAATGTTACACGTCAATAAAATTGTAGCAATTTAAAAATATGAAAGACTGGTGTTATTTGTAGAAACAGAAAAACATACTACTATATCTGCAGTTATGCATGAAATAATCTTAAAATATCATCAATAGAATTTTAACCATGTGTTTTAATCCTGTGTTAGTTTGGCTGCTCCAAAACATGTAACAATAATTTAAAATAAAATTTGTCCAATAGCTCAGGTAAAAATGCTGACCTGTAGAACATTTCTACAGTTTTCACTGCTTCTGTAAAGAACTCACCATCAACACAATCCTCTGAATAAAGTCATCTGACCCAGACTACCGGTACATCATGAAGTCACAGTACTCCTGTTCCATCACAAACAACTGACCTATGCTTAGTTCATAAGACCTGTCTCTGTTGTCAATGCAGAAATGTTTCTTAACTGAGGCACAGAGGATTCCAGCATCTTTGGCACAATGTGGACATTTTATTTTAAAAACACCATTGCCACAGCAGGTGCAGGAGAGCAAAGCGTCCAGAGAAGCTCCGTGGACTGGCCAGCTACAGTTGATGTGTAGTCTGGAGTCACAAGCTCTCAGATCCTGATGCTGCAGTTCAGCGATGGCTTCTTATGTCTGGCTGGCTGTTTTCACATCCCCATCTGACAAACAACTAAACAATTAATTGTTATAATCTCCTCTAAACATCATTATCCTTTGCTTTTATCTGTAATTTATAAGTTTTGAGTGTTTGTGTCATGACATACTTGCTTTAAAGTGCAGTGGCCACACATTACTGTCCCATCCTTCTTCAAGGACACCCACGGCTTTAGAGGAGCTTCAGTCAGGGACTGACTGATTAATCTGAAATGATACACATTACAAGTTAATGCAGGTCTATTTATTTAGTGTTGACGATCATATGTTTCACTATTGTAGACATCTGCTGGTGTTTACTGACTGTGAGAACAGTCAGATGTTAGATACAGTCAAGATGTGCAATATGGCATAAAATTCATATCCCGGTGATATT
The DNA here is from genome assembly GCA_038048925.1 of Garcialebias charrua. Taxonomy (NCBI): domain Eukaryota; kingdom Metazoa; phylum Chordata; class Actinopteri; order Cyprinodontiformes; family Rivulidae; genus Garcialebias; species Garcialebias charrua. Next base: position 11,984 of record JBBPBX010013666.1, read on the forward strand.
GTCTATTGTGATGAGAAGTTACACAAAGCAACACGCCAATTACGTCAGTTTTTTTGTTGTTGCCGGTGGTCTGTCCATTCAGCATACATGTTATGGTAGCAAACATTTAGTTAATACGCATGCACACTCATTTTGTGTGCAATGCATTTCCTGAACCGTAAGTAAATCGTTTTGGAAAACGAAAATTCTGTTTATGTGCGAACAGTGCAAGCGAAGTTAGTCCAAGCTTTGTGAATTTAATTTAAACAACATAAGGACAATATTTTCATTCTGCTGCCTTAACTGTTAACTCAGGTTGCCATACAGCTGTTAAACTGCCAAGTCAGGGCAGACTGAGGCGTCAGGGTGTAATACAGCTGTTAATAACAAAGTATATGATGAGCTGAGAGGTTAACTGTTAACTCAGGGTGTCATACAGCTGTTATTAAGGGTGGATTGAGGCGTCAGGGTGTCATACAGCTGTCTAAAAACTGCTAATTCAGGGTGGATTGAGGCGTCAGGGTGTCATACAGCGGTCTAAAAACTGCTAATTCAGGGCGGATTGAGGCGTCAGGGTGTCATACAACTGTTAATAACAAAGTACCGTATTTTCCGGTGTATAGGTCGCACTTTTTTATGATTTTTTCACGGCCTGCGACCTATACTCAGGTGCGACCTATATATGGCTTTTTATCACTTTCGGCGAAACAAATTTTAAAATCCAGCTCATTTCACAATTACGTTCATTTATTAAGGAAAAGTTCAGCTCAGACACATATTTGCTATAATTTTTATCAAACAAATAATTGTTTTTAAGTGTTAATCTTCTTAAAAGCCTTGCTGTGCGCTCCTGTGGCAGACATTTGCAGCAGAGCTAAACGTAGGTGCGACCTATACACCAGTGCGACCTATCTAGGGATTTTTCCAATCTATTGGTGATAATTGGACAATGCGACCTATACACAGGTGCGACCTATACACCAGAAAATACTGTATATGATGATCTGACTGGTTAACTGCTACGTCATGTGTGATATAGCAAATTTAAAAGATGCATATGATGATCTCACAGCGGATAGATGCAGCCGTCAGTTTGCGCTATGCGTATGGCGATCTGACGACGTATGCTGGAGGGACAAAACACGGCCGTAGTCGCCTTTTTTTTTGCCGGCCGGTCGGTCTGTTGCACATACCTACTATATCTAACATTTGACTGGGATGTTTGATATAAAATTCATATCCCAGCAATATCTACCGGTATCATATTGTGATGAGAAGCTACACGAAGCTACAAGCTAGCTACGGCTAGCTAGCTTCTATACTACTTAGCTCTCAAAGGAAACAGACTTTTAACACCATCTACGCACAGTCTTCAACAAAAAAAAGGTGAGAGTGAATATCGCTTTTTACTTACTTCCACAGATAACTTTTAGCTCAAGGAGATGATGCCCTCCGAGGCTCCGGTGGATAGGATCGGGTAGACTGGCGAGGATCGGGTAGACCGGCGGAGCTCCATCTAGCTCGCTCTGAATTTTGTTGTTGGCCAGCAAGCACAAAAAAATGCAATGGTGGGAAGATCGGTGGATGCACTAGATCCGGTGGATTCAGGATCCCCCAGAAAATTTTGAATAAAGTAGATGCCATTTCCTACATTCTGGTGTATTTTAATGGATTTTTAAACTTCTACGTTTACCTGCATAAATAAACACCTGATTCAATAACTATTATAGAGAGCACAGCACAATGTGAAACACCACCTCCCTTTCTCTGTTCAAGACAGCCCTGAAAACACATCTCTTTAGACTAGCTTATCATTAACTTTACTAAATGTATTATATATTCTTTTGTATTTTATACTCTTTATGTATTTTATATTTCAATTTATTCCTGTTGATGTTTGCACTGTGCTTGCTGTTTGTTTTTACACAATCTCTGTGATATGTTTCTTGCTGTGAAGTGTCCTTGGGTGTCCTGAAAGGCACTTTTAAATAAAAATTATTATTATTATAAAGAAGAAACTGCACACGGTGAGGAGTTGTAAGTAACCAGGAAGACCCGGAGTGGATTTTAGTGATTTGAGTATCCTACAGATCAACTGGAATGGATTTGCTCACGAAGAAAAAGAAATAGCGCTGGGTGAACTAATATTTTATGGTAAATGCGAGTGTGTGTGTGTGTGAGGAGGGGGAGGTCCAAACAAATATTTTTTAAATGTGAGGGGGACGTATGTTCTCCTCACCTTCTTCTTCTCTTCCTTCTCTTTCAGTAACATCTCCTTGTCCACCAGTTTCACCACAGTGGGTAGACCTGCAACAAAGTCCATCAGTTAATTCCCCTTTATTTAACCATCCTGATTTAGGAGTCTGAATAATGCTAGCTCAGCAGACTTCCTGTCTTTCAAAACCCGTGTTATTTTTCTGCTTAAAGAGCAGAAGAAAACTAAAAATTTTAGAATGTATTTGGTTACATAAAATAATAAAATAAATGGGTTTTGTTTTAGCATATAGAGCAGAGACGTGTTATTTCACAGTTGAGTTACCTTCATGATCCTCCAGTCGAACTCCCAGTTCTGGTAACGTATCGTCACGGATGACGTCACAGACCCCAAGCAACTCTGTCACTGAAGAATTTGGAGATTTCAGCTTTCATTACATCAGACCCAGTCACTACAGACATTAGGATGCTCTTTTTTTTATTTTTATTTTTTTACAATTTTACATTCACATTCTTTTAATCTGTATCCGATGTTAGTTTAAATTTAATGAAGTAAAAATGTTTTGACAAAACTTCTCAATTGAAGAAATTCAAAATAATGTTTTTTTTATCTAACTTGAACTTGGTCTGTAACTCTCCAAATGACAAAAATGTATCTGAGTTTGATGGGTAAAGATCACCAATACTTTTTAAACCTTGCAATGCCCAAAGCTTAAATGTTCCATCTGCCCTACCTGGAGCAAACAGCTGATTACCCCATATTGGGCTAAATTGGGACATGCTGTTTGGCTCTGCTAGATATTTTCTAACGTCCTGCCAAATTCTAATCATATTTTTCAAAATAGGGTTTGTAGTATATTTCTGTAGCTTCTTTAGAGTATCTGAGTATAGGAATAATGGAAGAGCTAAATTTAAATTATAAGACTCCATTTCTACCCAGTGAGGATTATCTTTATCTGCAAAATAGAACATGATAGTCCTTAATTGTGTTGCCCAAAAGTAAAATTTAAAATTAGGGCACTTTAACCCCCCTCTGTCAAATGGTAAATAAAGCAAAGAGAGTTGTATCCTAGATCTTCCTTTGTTCCACAAAAAGCCCAAAATGTTTTTTTTTTTTGCCAAATGAACAATTCAGGAGGAGGCGGGAGGGGAATGCTTTGAAAGAGGTATAATAGCTTTGGTAGTATACTCATTTTCAGGACATTAACTCTTCCCAATATGGATATAGGCTGGTGTGTCCAGTTGTCAATTGAGGCAGCTATTGTTTTCATTAGTTGTTCGTAATTACCGTAGATTTGACAACCTGTTGTAGTTCCGGGAAGATCTGAATACCCAGATATTCAAAATGATCCACTACTTTAAATTGTTTAACCTCACTGATGGGATTAGTTCTTTCACCTTCATTTAACACCAGAATAGAAGATTTTGAATAATTTAGTTTGTAACCTGAGACTCTTCCAAATTCCTGGATCACTTCCATCACCGTCGGAATTGACTTTTTCAAATTTGTTAGAAATAAAATTACATCATCCGTGAATAAAGAGATTTTGTGTTCTGTGGGGCCCACTGTGATCCCGGGGATCTGCGGATGCAGGCAAATAGCTGATGCCAATGGTTCAATTGCCAGTGTGAATAGCAAGGGAGAGAGAGGGCATCCCTGGCGACAACCTTTCCTGATTTGAATCGCCTTTGAAAATATTTTGTTTAACACTATTTCTGCAGTTGATTATATAATATTTTAACCCATTTAATAAAGTTACTTCCACAACCGAACCTTTCCAAAATGCTAAAAAGATAGGGCCATTCGACCCTATCAAAAGCTTTTTCGGCGTCCAAAGAAAGAATAATAATAATAATGTCTATTCCTGTCATCTGCATATGTTCCCATACACAGACGAAATTCGTCTCTGCATTTAACCCAACCACCTACCAGATGGTGCAGTGAGCAGCCCGAAAGCGCCCGGGGAGCTGGAGAAATAGGTGTGCACTCATAGACACCCCAAGCTGGGTAGTGGCCGGGGCGCGAACCCGCGACCTTCGGATCCGTAGTCAAAAGCCCTGCCACTAGAGCTGTATAATTAGTGTTTTTTTTTAGCCAAATAATATTCAGGACCCTTCTAATATTGTGATATCCTTGCCTCCCAACTATAAACCCATTTTGATCCTTATTTATTATGCCTGGTAGGATTCCTTGCAACCTTTTTGCCAATAATTTACAGATGATTTTGAGATCAGAGTTAAGTAGACTGATAGGTCTCAGGTTTTCACACTTATTAGTAGGTTTACCTGGTTTTGGCAGCAGAATGATTAGAGCCTGATTCAAAGAGAGAGGCAGGCTGCCTTTTTTAAATGACTCCATAAACATATCAAGAAGGGATGACAACAATTTATCCTTAAATTTTTTATAAAGGTCAGTGGGGATACCATCAGGTCCTGCTTGCTTACATTGCTTGCTTTCATTCCATTAATGGCCTGTGCTAGTTCCTCTTTATTTATTTCTATATTTAAGTTAGCTCTACAGTCATCTGCAATGATAGGGATATGTAACCCATTCAAAAACTCATCTAATTCTATTTGGTCTAAATTTCCTTGAGTATCGTATAATTTCTGATAATAATCTTTAAAGGCATTATTAATATCCCTTGGGTCTATTAGAGTTTTATCCTGTGTTACAATTGATGGGATCGAGGTTGTTGCTTCAAGCTGTTTAATTTGCCAAGCTACAAGTTTTCCAGCTTTGTCCCCCTGTTCGTAAAAGTTTGTTTTAATTCATTCATTCATTCAACCTTTATTTAGTCAGGTAAATCTTATTGAACCTCATGGGCTCATTTACGAAAGCGACCTGCTAAAACTAAAGAACGATGAACAGCAATGGTAGAATTTCCTTAAACAATAAACAAACAATAAACAATAAACAATAGAAAACAAAAAAGAGAAAAAACAAAAGAAAGAAATACATTTTTTTTATTTAAACAAAGTATCAAAAAACGAGCAAAACGAGAGACTGGAGAGACTGGATGCAGCTCTGAAACTAGACTGCTTATCATATTCTGCTCTTAAGAGCAACAGTTGTTTTTTCAGCTCAGTATCATTTGTTTGAAAAACCCTCTCCTGAATGTCCTTTATTTTGTTTTCTAGGTGCTGCCTTTTAGTCTTGGCTTTCTTGGACTTATTGCCTATAAAGCTAATAATATGTCCTCTAATAAATGCTTTAAAGGAATCCCATCTGATGCAAGCTGTTGTTTGATTTGTGTTTAACTGAAAGAACTCATCAATTTGTAGCCCAATATATTTAACAAAATCTTCATCCTGCAGCCATTTATGCTAAAAACGCCATCTAGGGGGGTCCCTGGTTAGATTCTCATCACAGTAGCTAAGACAGCACGGGACGTGGTCTGAGATCACTATGCTGTCATACATACAGTTTTGAATTTTGGATAATAGTTCTGACGAAAATAAAAATAATCTATTCGCGAGTATGTCTGAAATGTTGATGAATAGCATGAGTATGCTCTAGTTTGATGATGGAGTTTCCTAAAGATGTCTACCAGTTTAAGAACTTTCATAAACATATGTATAGTTGTTCTACAGTTATTATGTGTTAAATCTGATCCAGTGGATCTATCCATTTCTGGAATAAGGGTACAATTAAAATCCCCTGCAATCACAAAACGCCCTTGCAATGATGAAAGTGAAAGGAACAAGTCCTGAAAAACCCCTGAATCATTTGTTTTAGGACCGTAAACATTAACCAGGTTAAGTTTTTCAGATAGTAAAGAGCCCTGAACTATCTGTAATTCGTTTTTTCTAGATTCAATGATAATTTATTGATTTTAAACCAAGTTTGTATTTTGACAAATTCTCTTTATCAATTTCCAACATTTGTTCTATATCTTGTCCATTTCCCCTCGAAGATGGTAATCCGTTAGCTTATGTTGTTTTACTTGTCCACTTTCTTCTTGGGACGCTTTTGCTGCTTTAGGCATTATTCCGACCATTCGCATTCAATAGCCGTTTAGTTCGTTTTGAAAGGAAGGGATTTTAGAGGAATTCTTTGACAGGAACAGCAGAGCGATGAACAACACGTCCTGTCACATGGGAGTCCCTGATGTTACTATTTTTCTCTTCTTCACAACAGTCGTTCTACACACAACCATCCATGCTCTCTGGCCACGCGCTCCCCTGCCACAACTGGATTGAGTACTCCATTTATGTTGAATTATGTTATTTTTAAAGGTACGTTTTGCATCTATGTGATTCCCCACTCCATTTCTCTCAAAAACCTGGTGCACTTCCCTCTCCTTGCAAAAACCAGCAGGGAATTAACAATTAACATAAACATCAAACTAAGTACAAGTTGTCCATGTGACTTCCTATGTAGGGGTCTAACAATTTGACCCTGTTGAGTCACCCAAAGGGGCTTGAAGGAGAAAGTCCCTATCCTTGGTCCGGAGGGAGAGGCCCTTGCCTGCTCCAGCCAAATGTCGAAAAAGTAGAATTAAAGCGAGAGAAAAATATATATATATAACAAAAGAAAACTAAAAAAATTAAGATTTTTTTTCCAACCACAAAGGAAAAAATTGTAATAAAAAAGTAAAATAATAATAATAATAAAAAATTAAGGAAAATGGTTCCAAATGAACAAGTTTCTTCAACAGTGGATCTCCACCATTAATTATGATAAAAATATCCATCCATCCATCCATTTTCTTCAGCTTATCCGGGGTCGGGTCGCGAGGGTAGCAGCCTAAGTAGGGAGGCCCAGACTTCCCTCTCCCCAGCCACTTGGAGCAGCTCCTCTGGGGGAATCCCAAGGCGTTCCCAGGCCAGCCGAGAAACATAGTCCCTCCAGCGTGTCCTGGGTCTTCCTCTGGGTCTCCTCCCGGTGGGACATGCCCGGAACACCTCACCAGGGAGGCGTCCAGGAGGCATCCTAACCAGATGCCCGAGCCACCTCAACTGGCTCCTCTCGATGTGGAGAAGCAGCGGCTCTACTCCGAGTCCCTCCCGGATGACTGAGCTTCTCACCCTATCTCTAAGGGAGAGTCCAGCCACCCTGCGGAGAAAACTCATTTCAGCCGCTTGTATCCGAGATCTCGTTCTTTCGGTCACAACCCAAAGCTCATGACCATAGATGAGGGTGGGAACGTAGATCGATCGGTAAATTGAGAGCTTTGCCTTTTGACTCAGCTCTCTCTTCACCACGACAGACCAGTACAGCGCCCGCTTCACTGCGGACGCTGCACCTATCCGCCTATCGATGATGATAAAAATATTTCACCTTTATTTTCGCCGTCTTCAGGCTGTGGGTTAAATCCTGTCTAGGACCCAGAGGAATCCGTTGTTGGCCTCTTGAAAGCTCAGAGCTTCTCCTTGTAACCTGGCTCCCGACCGGCTTTGGATGTGCTCTTCATTGCTCGTCTGTCCACCCTTGTCCAGGACAGTCTCTTTATCTGCTCCATGAGCATCTCCGGAGGTTTGATGGTCATCACAGTGAAACCGCTTCTCTGCAGGTACTCTGATGCCTCCTCCACTGTGTCGTAAGTTTGGTTCCGCTTTCATGTCTGACGCGCAGCCTGGTGGGGAAGATGATCTGGAATTGGATATTATTCTTCTTTAATACTTTACGGCTTTTCGTATACTCCCTTCATTTTTTTAAATATGAGAGGTGAATAGTCGTGGTCCAGGTTTATGCGATTTTCTTGCCAGGTAAATCCTTTCCCCTGCCATGCTTTGCGGAGTATTGTCTCTTTGGTCCTGTAGCTTAAGAACTTAACTATGATGGAGCGTGGTGGTGCGTTGCGTTCATGGGCAGCTGCGGCCCCACTGATCCGTGAGCTCTTTCAATTTGAAGATCAGGCATGTCTTCATTTAATACCAGAACTTCACGGAGTACATTTTCCACAAATGTGATCATCGTTGTTTCCTTCTTGGACCCCTCCAGTAGCCCGTACATCCTTAAATTTTTGTGTCTGGAGCGACTCTCCAGATCTAACAATTTGTCCTCCATCTTGGTGTGTAGCTTTAGCATGGCCGTGATTTTTTTTCTTCCGTGTTTTGGATCCTTTCTTCTGCCTTCTCAATAAGTCCTTCCACCTTGCCCATTCAACTTCACGATTTCTTCTTTTATTGTCTCGAGTTGTTCTTAATTTTCTTGGCGGAACCCTCATTGTTCTCGCTAAATCAGCTCGGAGTCAGTCATTTCTGGGGGCTGCATCTCGTTGTTCATTAGCTTAGGCTCGTTAGCTGTTAACTGTTGCTGCATCCCGTCTTTCTCACCATCTGACCTCGGTCAGCGTTTGTTGTTCAGAGTGGAGTGGTGGTCTGGTCTTGTCCCCTTTTTAATGCTTTATGTTGCTGGAGGTTTTTTTTATTTATATGGGGAAATTTCTCTTAATTATTCTGGTTCGTCCAGGAGCGCTCTCGCTATGCGGCCATCATGGTGGTGGTCTGACCCGGAAGTCCGAAAGCAGCACTTTACTAACACAGTGTTCTGTGAAGGTGGGGTGCTGTTGACATCACACAGTGACGTCATCAGGAGGTGGAAGGAATACTTCTCGGACCTTCTCAATCCCACCGGCATGTCTTCCAGGGAGGAAGCTGAGTACTTTGGGGTTTATCTGTCCATAACTGTGGCTGAGGTCCCAGAGGTAGTTAAAAAGCTCCATGGCAGCAAGGCTCTGGGAGTGGATGAGATTCGCCCTGATTTCCTTAAGGCTTTGGATGTTATGGGACTGTCTGGGTTGATACACCTTTGCAACATTGCGTGGACATCGGGGGCAGTGCCACTAGATTGGAAGACTGGGGTGGTGGTCCCCCTCTTCAAAAGGGGGACTGGAAGGTGTGCTCCAATTATAGATGCATCACTCTCTTGAGCCTCCCTGGTAAGGTCTATTCAGGGGTACTTGAGAAGCAAGTCCGATCGTTGGTTGAAACAAAGATCCAGGAGAGAGAATGCGGATTCCGTCCTCACTGTAGAACACTCTTTTCCCTCACTAGGGTCCTCGAGGGGTCATAAGAGTTTGCCCATCTAGTCTACATGTGTTTTATGGACTTGGAGAAGGCATTCAACCATGCTCAAATATTCAAGGATTAAAAAAAAAGTAAGATGAAGCTGAATTAAGTGCAGCTCGAGTTCAGCAGTCAGACAGCTGCAGGGAAGAACTGTTTCTGAGCCTGATGGTCTTACTCTGAATGCTCCTCTGGTTACACTGTGGGCGGTGCTCTGCGAGTGTGGCATTGGGGGCCAAGGTGTTGCAGGCTTTTTGGTCCCTATAAAAGCAGTGCTAGAGTTTGGTTTGCGTTGCCGGTAGTAGTAAGTCCGACCCCTTCAGGGTGGGAGTTGGTCTTCACCAAGGCTGCCCGTTGTCACAGATTCTGTTCATAACTTTTATGAACAGTATTTCTTGGTGCAGCCAGGAGGCGAAGGCGTTCTGGTTATGTGGCCTCAGGATTCCATCTCTACTCTTTGCAGATTATGTGGTCCTGTTGGCGTCAATGTGCTGTGATCATCAGCTCTCACTGAGCAGATTGCAGTCGAGTGTGAAGCAACTGGGATGAGAATCAGCACCTCCAAATCTGAGGCCAAGGTCCTCAATCGGAAAAAGGTGGATTGTTCTCTTCGGGTCAAGGGTGAGGTTCTGCCTCAAGTAGAAGAGTTCAAGTATCTCAGAGTTTTGTTCACAAATGAGGGAAGAATGGAGCAAGAAACTGAAAGACAGATTGGTGCAGCATCTGCACCGCAGTATTGCGAACTCTGTGCCAGTCCATTGTGGTGAAGAGGGAGCTGTGCTGTAAAGCAAAGCTCACTGTTTAAAACTGGTTCATGCATTTGTCACGTCCTGACTGGACTATTGCAATAGTTTATTATCAGAGTGTCCAAATACTTCTTTAAAACGTCTTCAGTTAATCCAAAATGCTGCTGCCAGTCTTAACTGGAGTTAGTAGGAGAGATCATATCTCTCCAGTTTTAGCTTCTCTCCACTGGCTCCCTGTCAAATTCAGAATATAATTCAAAATCATTCTTCTAACCTACAAAGCTCTCAACAACCTAGCTCCATCTTCTGTTACAGATCTTATTGTTCCATATTTTCTTAACAGAGCACTTCGCTCTCGGACTGCAGGTTTACTTGTGGCTCCTAGAATTTACAAAAACAACATGGGGAGGCAGATCTTTCAGTTATCAGACTCCTCTCTTGTGGAACCAACTTCCAGTTTCTGTACGTGAGGCTGACATATTGACCAGTTTTAAGACTGGGATTAAGACTTTACTTTTTGCTAAATCCTATAGTTAGGGTTGGCTTAGGTTTCCTGAGCTGTCCCTTAGTTATGCTGCTATAGGCTTAAGACTGCTGGAGGACAAACTGACCACATTTCTTCACTCTGCTACTGTCTTTACTTACACTGCTCAACCTGATTTGTATTTGTAATTATTAGGATTTTCACTCCTGTACCATCCCACTCCCACAGAAAAAATATTGTCCCGTCCCAATCTCGGGTCATAGAGTAAAAAAAAAAGCCCTGTCCTGTCCCACTCCTGGTAACATCTCCTTGGAATCCCGCTTCCATCAACACTTTTTATTGTCTGTCCAAACAGGTCTCACTTGTAAATGAGTCTTTGAGGCTCAGTGTGACTTATCTATTTAAATAAAGGTTGAATGAAAGAAGAAAAAAAATCACACTCTCATTCAGAATGACTCCCACTCTTATACCGCTCAAATTTTTTTTCTTAATTAAGTCTTTAAGAAACACATTGAATTTTATTTGATCTTCTACCCCTTCTTTTTTATATTACTTTACCATACCATACCATACTATGTTATTTATAAAGCACTTTAAACAGTGACAGTGCATACCAAAGTGCTATACAGGGACAAACAGACCAAGCACACAGCAACAAACTACATAACGGGAAACCAAATATAGAAACAAAAAACAATAGTGGATAACAACAACAGCAACTTGACCAACACAGTGTGATGCACACAGGCTCAGCACAGATCACACAGTGCGGAAAACCAGGTAATAATAGTATTTTTTTAAGCGAGATTTAAAAACTGTGAGGGAGACAAGCAGATGTAACTCATTCCACAGTCTTGGGCCTGCAACAGAGAAGGCTCTGTCACCTCTGTGCTTGAGACGGGTTCCTGGAACTGAGAGGAACAACTGGTCTGCTGACCTGAGAGAACGTGGTGGGACATACGGCTGCAGCAGATCAGTAAGATAGGAGGGGGCAGAGCTGTTTAGTGATTTGTAGACATACAAAAGCATTTTGAATTGGATTCGAAGGTGAACCAGAAGCCAGTGTAGGGAGGCCAAAACTGGTCTAATGTGCTCTCTTTTGCTTGTGCTGGTTAAAAATTGGGCTGCTGCATTCTGGACCAGTTGAAGTCTAGCAATGGAGGTCTGACTGATACTAAAACGGAGCGAGTTGCAATAGTCGAGCCTGGATGTAATGAATGCATGTATTACTGTATCCAGGTTATTTTTGGACAATATGGGCTTCAGCTTAGACAGCCGCCTCAGCTGGAAAAAGCAGAATTTAACAATCATATTTGCATGAGAGTTGAGTTTCAAAGAAAGGTCAAGTATCACTCCCAGATTAGTGACTCTTTGTTTCACTAATGGTGCCAAAACGGACAGGTCGATGCAGTGGTTGGCGATTGTGTCATTGGGAGGAAACAACATAACTTCAGATTTCTTCTCGTTGAAACTCAAAAAATTTAAAGCCATACAGTCTCTGATGTCAGCCAGGCAGTCCAGCAAAGGTTGAACTGAGCGAGTACCGTTATGTCTGAGGGGGAAGTAGATTTGACAGTCAGCGTAGAAATGAAAAGGTATGTTGTGTTTCCAGAAAATAGCACCTAGTGGCAGCAGGTATAAAGAAAATAAAAGGGGACAGAGGATGGACCCTAGCAGTATCCCCCATTTAAGTGCTGCAGAGGCTGAACTAAAATCTTTGATGGAGACACAAAATAATAATAATAATAATACTTTATTTATAGAGCCCTTTAAAACAACCACAGCTGCAACAAAATGCTGTACATAAAATTAAGAACATTTAAACACATAAAAATAAAACAGTTGTTAAAACATTAAGATGAATAAAAACAATGAAAACAGTGCAGAGCAAATTCAGTCTGCGCTAAAAGCCAGTGAGTAAAAATGTGTTTTTAGAAGAGTTTTAAAACTGGACAGTGAAGGAGCTTGTCTGACGGGAAGAGGGAGATCGTTCCACAGTTTTGGAGCAGCAACAGAAAAAGCTCTGTCCCCTCTGAGCCTCCGTTTGGACCTTGGCACCTCCAGGAGCAGCTGATCAGCTGATCTGAGGCACCGAGCAGGAGAGTATGGGTGAAGCCAGAGCCATATAAAGTGAGAGTTGCGACACTTCCATAGAGTTCTATTGTAAAAATGGAATGCGGAAGTCACGTGGGTCATGGAGGGGGCGATTTGTTCCATGGCTCTGGTTACAGTCTGACGCTGCCTGCAGTAGCGCTCCGTCGCCGCCAGAGGGCGCAGCTCCACAAGGTTTCCATAGCCGTAGTTTGGAACGATTGACCGCCTGTCGGCGAGATCAAAGCGTGTCGGAACTCTCTATATATATGGCTCTGGGTGAAGCAGCTCAGAGAGGTAGGATGGAGCAAGACCATTTAAACTTTTAAAAACAAATAAAAGTATCTTAAAATGAAGTCTAAAATGAACAAGCAGCCAGTAGAGTGAAGCCAGAGTGGGGGTGATGTGCTCCCTCTTATGAACTCCAGTTAGAAGCCGAGCAGCAGCGTTCTGGACCAACTGGAGACGTCTGAGGGAGGACTGGCTGACTCCAAGGTAAAGAGCGTTACAGTAATCCAGCCGAGAGGTGATGAAGGCATGGATTACTGTTTCCAGCTGCTGTTTTGTGAGGATGGGCTTTACCTTAGCCAGCTGTCTGAGGTGATAAAAACTGGTCTTGACCACCGCTCCAATCTGGGAATCTAATTTAAAATCACTGTCCATTTTAATAATAATAATAATAATAATGAATTTAATTTATAACACACTTTTCATTAATGAAAATCTCAAAGTGCTACAAAGTGGAACAAAATTAAAGGTCAAATACAACAAATACATAGTTCCCATGTGACGTCACATCTGTGGGTTGTCCTGTTTGACCCTCCCACTTGTAGGTTTAGCTGCAGTTTGAGCGCATTCAAATGGATGTCCATTTTTCACGTTGTTTTTTTTGTTAATTTCTAATTAATTACAATGGTTACTTCGTGTTGTGTCAGTGGGTGTTCCAGTCGGGTAGACGTTTGGGCAACGCGCAGGTTTCACTCAATCAAAAAAAAAAGTAAACATGAAGGATTTATCTCATCGGAGGAGCTCACAGCTGCAGCTTGCAGCCCCAACTCTGCTTGGATCTGCTCTGAAGACATCTGCTTTTGGCCGGTAAACAAAATATTCTACATAAATCATTTTGTGAAACAATGTTAGAGTACAACTGTCTGTGTGTTAGAGCTGTTTTTTTTTCCATTATTTAACGACACCGTCTTGCATGCTGTGGTTAGCTTAGCATCTCGCTAACGCAACAATGGCCTCCTCACGGTCCAAGCCGGTCCTCCGGACCGGCATGGAGACCACCCCAGTGGGGAAAGGAGGACTGGAGCCAAGTCGTGCGGGCGACGCGTCGGTCCCATGGGACGTGCCCCCGCAACCGCGATGGTTCCACGCCGTCTGACCTGAGCGAGGGACCCTCCGCTCCAGTGCTAACAACATGCTACGGTAACACTCAAAAGTGCTGGTTCTGGTCGTGTTCAGCTTGGTGTTTGTGCTGGCTGTGTGTTATTTTAGTTAAACCTTTATTTAGCTGGTTAGATATGATTGAGACAGTTTACACATCTTTTTTGGATTTAAAGCTGTGTTTAACTCCGACCACTGCCATTTTCTCTTGTTCCTTGGTGAAGCTGTGGTGGCTGTGTTTTTGTCCGTATAATTTGCTCTGGTTGTTCGTGTCTGCTTGTTCGCCTTCTTTGCCTTTCTTCTGCCTACAGATATGGTGCGGACGGAGCTATTGCGCAATACTGGGGCGTGTCTGGGAACTATGTATAAAATCAATAATAGTATCAACGAAGATCAAAGATAGAATCATAAGGAGGCAGAGTAGGCTTGCTTAAAAAGAAAGGTCTTCAGGCCGCTTTTAAAGTCAACCAGTGACTGTGGAGCTCTCAGGCAGTCAGGAAGAGAGTTCCATAGGCGGGGGGCAGCCACACTGAAAGCCCGGTCTCCCATGGTCCTCAAATTGGTTCTCGGAATGTGAAGGAGATTACTGTTCTGTGACCGTAGAGACCGGGTGGATGAATATTTAACAAGAATGTCCTTTAGATAATCTGGTGAAGTTCCGTGTAAGCATTGATGTGTAATGAGAGCAGTTTTGTACTGAATTCTGTAGGCGACAGGAAGCCAATGAAGGTTATGGAGAATGGGTGTAATATGTTCAAATTTACGAACTCTCAACAAAATCCTTGCTGCACTGTTTTGAATATATTGAAGCTTCTGAAGGTATTTGCCAGGGATTCCAATAAAGTCAAAGTCAACTTTATTGTCAGATCTGCAATATGTACTGTACAGGACATACACAGGACCGAAATAGTTGCAGTAGTCGAGCCTGGAGGAGACAAAAACATGGACGAGCTTCTCAGCATCGGAAAAAGATAGGGATGGGCGAAGTCTGGAGATGTTTCGAAGATGGAAGAAGCAGGTTTTAAACAGAAGCTTAATGTGATTTTCAAATGTAAGATGAGAGTCCATTTTTATTCCAAGATTTGTAACAGAGGTGGAGAGGGGGATGTCTTGTCCAGAAAAGGAAATTGTTGTTATAGTTGATGTTTGTACCTGGTGAGGGGTGCCAATCAGTATGGCCTCAGTCTTGGAGCAGTTTAATTGAAGAAAGTTCTGATTCATCCACGCCCTTATTTCCTCCAGGCAGGTAGAGAGGGCAATGAGTGAAGATGGAGATGACAATGGGGAAGATGAGGATGTTCCAGTCCTGATGTAAAGCTGTGTATCGTCGGCATAACAGTGAAAAGAAATGTTGAACTGATTAATAATTTGACCTAAAGGCAGCACGTAAAAGGAAAACAGCAGGAGTCCCAGAACTGACCCCTGAGGAACACCACAGGAGACACAGACTGTCTGGGACGTGGCGGAGCCAAGACTAACACATTCCAACCTATTGGAGAGGAAAGATTTGAACCAGTCCAGAACAGTGTCACAGAGACCGACCTCCACATGAAGACGGTGGAGAAGGATACTATGGTCCACAGTGTCGAAAGCTGCAGTGAGGTCAAGGAGGACAAGGATGGAGGGAGAACCAGTGTCAGCAGCCATGAGGACATCATTGGTAACTCTCAGCAATGCAGTCTCAGTACTGTGAGCTGCTCTAAATCCAGACTGGAACTTCTCATATAAAGAGTGTTGCTGTAGGTGGTCCTGCAGCTGAGCAGCAACTGCTTTTTCCAGCACTTTAGACAGAAATGGGAGGTGTGAAATTGGGTGGTAATTAGAAAAAATGTCGGGGTCCAAATTAGATTTTTTTAGAAGAGGCCTAATGATGGCAGTTTTTAGAGGCAGTGGAACATGACCAGATTGTTGAGACTTATTTATTATTTGTGCGATTAATGGGCTTATTGCAGTTATTGGATTTTATGAGAGACGAGGGGAAAGGATCCAAGGTGCAGGATGAAGGCTTCATTTTCTTGATGATGGACTCCACCTCACTCTGAACAACTTCATCAAAGCTGCTCAGGGTCCCAGAATGCAGACGGATAGATGGCACACGAAGATCAAAGAGGTTGTGGAGCTGAGATCTGATAGTGTCAACTTTGTTTTTAAAAGACGAAAGGAACAGGTCGCATTTTTGAACAGATTCCTCAGGAGTTTGTTTAATGGGATTAAGCAGATGAGTTATTGTGGAGAAGAGCTGTTTAGAGTTACCAGGGCAGGTGTTGATGATGTTAGAATAATATTTGGAGTGTGCTTCTTTAAGAGAATAAGCGTACGCTTTCTGATGTTCATTGTACGCCAGCTTATGTACAGAGAGACCAGATGATTTTACACGTCTCTCAATAGCACGGCCAGCCTTCATCTTGCGCAGCTCACCAGTGTACCAGGGAGCTGAACGGAAGAAAGACATCATTCTCGTCTTCAGGGGAGCATGTAGGTCCAGAAGCTCCTGGAAAGATTGGTTGTAGTAATCCACAGAAACATCTGCAGATGAATGATCGACAATGGTCAGGGCATGAAGATCAGCAGACAGAACATCAGGGGAATTTTTTTTAAAGTCACGGAACTGGATAGGTCGTTTTGGGTTTGAAGCAGGCGAAGATGAAGGCACTTCCAGGGAGATGACCCTGTGGTCTGAGACACCCAAGTCATATACAGATGTTATTGATGAGTACAGTGTCAGTAATCACCAAATCCAGAGTATGCCCCCTGTTGTGCGTAGGGGCGTCAACGTGTTGAGTGAGGTTGAGAGAGTCCAAAAGAGACTTAAAATCTGTTGCCCGAGGTGAAGAGGAATTGTCCATGTGGATATTTAAGTCGCCAAGAAAAATTGTCTTCACAAGGAAGGTGCAGAAAAAAGTGAGGAGGTCATGCATCTCTGAGTTAAATGAAACATGCAATTTGGGAGGCCTATAAATCAATATAACATTCATCAGAAGTGGGGCTTTAATAATAATAATAATAATAATAATGAATTCAATTTATAACGCGCTTTTCATTAGTGAAAATCTCAAAGCGCTACACACATTGAATGCTACACACATTCATACACCGGTAACGGCAGACTACCATGCAAGGTGCTTTCCAGTCCTACCGGGAGCAACTCGGGGTTAAATGTCTTGCCCAAGGACACAACAACACATGGTGTGGGGAACCGGGATTCGAACCGCCAACCTTCCGATCGGGGGACGACTGCCATTACCACTAAGCCATGGCCGCCCCTTTGAAGCTGAAGGCCAGACATTCAAAAGAAGAAAAATCCTGAGAAACCAGATGTGACAGTTTTAAATTACTGCGATAAATTATAGCCAGGCCACCACCACGGCCAGTGCAGCGGGCTCTCTGCAGATAACTGTATCCAGAGGGACAGGCCTCGTTCAGAGAACTGTAGACATTTGGTTGATGCCAAGTTTCTGTGAGACACATAAGGTCCAAGTTCTTCTCCAGAATGTGATCATGAATAAGACATGATTTGTTGGATAGTGATTGTACATTAAAAAGTTCTATTTTAATACTAGTTGGAGCAGAATTTTTTTGAAGAGGTTTAAGCAGACTGAAGTCCACTCCACGTTTTCCTTGCCACTTCGTGCGCTGTGGACTACAAGGGACCACAGACGCAACGTTCTGATGATGCAATCGAGGTGCGACACTTCTCTCAGTCCAGACAGAAACAATCAAGTCAGAGCTCGCTTGTTTTGAATAAACAAATTTCTTTCTAGAGCTTCTATGGATGTAACGAGATCTACGCAGAAGTCCCAGTTGTTTGATGGTGGAAATAGAAGGAGGAATGGAGCAGTTGTTAAGTTCAAACAACTGCGAAGCGGAGTAGGTCAACATTGTCGAGCTGGTGGAAGCTAGCACGGAGCTAGCCGCTAACAGCAGGCCCACGGCTCCGAAAAAGATATACAAGAAGCAGTGAGAGGTAACATGAATGAGCATTACCTTGAAGAGGAGCACAGGAGAAAATCCAGAACAGTCCAGAGGACACAGAAGTTGACAAAGGCAGCAGGTAAGCGAACAATAAATGCAGCTATGTGGTTCTCTAAGCTAAATTCGTGCTGGAGCTAACGGGAGGTTGACAGCCCCCACTACTAAAATTCCGGTTAGACTAGTAAAGTTTACTATCTAAAGAATCCAGCAAACAAGTCAAATCTTGGCCTGGCTGAAGTCTCCCACCCTGAGCAAGCACAATGGCATCAGTGGAAAAGAAAAACTCCCTTTTAGAAGGAAGAAACCTTTAGCAGACCCAGGCTCAGGATAAGCGGTCATCTGCTTTGACCGGCAACTTATAACGTTTGCAGAGCCACAGCGCAGTCAGACAAGACAGTTGCTCTAAAACTTAATCACAGAAAGGTAGAAATGCCCAACAAGGGTTGGTGAAAAAAAGGGTTGGTGAAAAAAAAAACAGCAGAAAGTAACAAAAAAGTACGAGGAGCAGCGGCAGCCAAGGCGCGCCCGCGTCCGCTCACACAGGTGCTGTCACACCTGGGGACTTTTGTTTTCCCTACGTTTATTTTCAAACCAATCCTTTTAAAATTTAAAACCCAAGTTAGAAACAGTTTTCTTTACGTGTGGTGCCAGAGGACCAGATCAACAGGGCAATGTTCACAAGAGCCACTGGGACCAAACACCATCACTTCTGTTTTATTTTCATTAAAATTTAAGAAGTTTAAAGACATCCAGGCTTTGATGTCTTCAAGACACAACAGAAGTGGCCTGATTGAGGAGGCATCTTTCTTTTTTAGTGGCATATACAGGTAGTCCCCGACTTACGAGCGAGTTCCGTCCCTAGGGGGCGCTCGTATGTCAAAATTTCATAAGTAGGATCACATTAGCCTGGCCCTCGCCTTCCTGCACAGCTCCGCTCAATTCTCATTTCCCTTCACTGCTCAGTCTGGGACTTCTCCCATAGACAACGATTTCTCCAGTAGATTTTTGACCGGACCAATCAGAGAACAGAAGGGGCGGAGTTTTTGGCCCCTAACCCACGCCCCCACCTGTCCCACCGCGTAGCCAGCGAGCATTCGCATGTTCTCATTCAAAGTGATGCAAAGCGATGCAGGATTGTTTTATATGTGACACAAATGTATTAATTTCCCCTTCTTAATCCTTTATCTGGAGTTTTCTTTTGTTTTTTTGCCAAAAGTCAAGTGATCGCTCCCTCCTCCTCCTCTCTCTCCGCTGAGTGCAAAGAATAAGGAAATGACTGAAGTTGTCACGAGATAATTAAACTAGGGTTTTACGTTGCTGCCCGAGTCCCTGCATATTTTCTCGTCTTCTGGTGTGCTGGACCAGCACTACATGGTTTTATTTTATTTTAATAGAACGTTTTATTAACATATAAATGTAAGAATTATGAGGAGGTCAATATTAATACTGACCTCTTTATCCTTAATTAATCTACTTATTCAGATTGAATAGTAAATTCACGGATTCTGTTCTTTTTCAGTTTACCCAATATCTCTGTGATCTTTATGATGGATAAATAAACAGAGCCATTAAGTGACAAAGACGTTAACTTAGTTTGATATGTCAAAGAGACACTATCATTTATTTAAAATAAATCAACTAAATTAACACCATTACACTTGATTGACATGATTTCACTTTCTTTCAAATTAAAACGTCAGCACACTTAAATCATAACAACAGACATAAATACTAGATGTTAAACATATTTAGTCTGTGGCTCTTTAACTTAAAATAGTTTCCATCTTAGATTGAGAGGGGAAAAAGTAGGAGGAAAGATTTAAGAAGAATTGGGAGGTTAAGAGAGGAAGTTTATCTTGCATTTATGAAACCAGATGACACTCTTCCGTACGCGTCCAGCTAAGATATCATCACACCTCCAGCAAGCAAACAGCTGCTCCTTTACCTTAAGACGTCCGCCTTGGTTCTGGTAAAGAGCTGTGGTCAACTTTAGACTGACAAGTCGTCGGTCCCGCAAGTCCAAGCTGGACTCCACGCGTGTTTACCTTGTCGGTGTCGGTGATACTCGCTTTCATCGGCAAAAGTCGTGGCAGTCGTGGTTTCTTGGCTCAAGATAATTTATTCCAGGAAGGAATAACAAACGCTCGTTCGAGGTGGACTCATAACAGCCTGTTATCAGTCCTTAGCTGAAGACGCAGGTCGTTAGCTCTTGACCAAAACGTACCCAGCTCTTGGGAAAGGTTCACATCTCTTTGAAATTCCCAACAAACTCTGGAGCGTTCTCGCACAGTTAGAACTTAAAGAGCAGGAACACAGAGAGGAGTTCACTTGCCTTATCAGGTCCAAGGCTACAAGCAGCAGCAGAGAGAAATGTTTAGGAACAGACAGAGCAGCTGGAGCCTTGTTCATGAAAAACAACGGATTAAACTGTCTTCTTATTTCTAAACAAAACAGTCGGGTCTCTGTGACCCGCAATTTCACCTTTAACATAGCAGTGAACACAGTTTAACTCTCACAGAATAACACAGCTTAAAAGCACACATCATGAAAATGACAAAAGTTATTCTTTTGATCACATCAGCCTAAAATCAAAGATAGAAATAGTCTCTTATTGGTGACTATGTTATCAGATTATAGCTAAATGAATGATTTTGTAGTAAATGTCTTGCTTTACTGAGAGGTCAGTAAAGGTCATCACTGGACAGTTCAAAAACCTTAATTTGACCCTGGGTAGGTCCACTACATCTCCCCCCTTTTGGAAGCCATCGCCAGTCCTTGGGGATGGGGTCCAACACGAAAGGAAACCTTGAACTGTCTTTGATCTTGAAGTAATCCAGCAAGTGGAAAAGAAAAATCAAAAATTATAATCCCATAAAGTTTTTGGAAATTCCATACTGTTCAGAGGTAATCCCATTGCGAAAAGCTTTTAATCCTTTGGAAAACAAAGTCTGTTAACTCTTGGAAAACAAAGTCTGTGATCCTTTGGAAAACAAAGTCTTATAATCCACAGCGATAATCCCACAGCAGTAATTCCACCACGATTAGAGTTGGTGATTTCATCAGCAACAATTGTTTTCATAATCAGCATGTAGAGGGGATCCCTCGATTGACGCAGAGGAGGCGACCCTTGGATGAAGGTTGAAGACCAAGCGTTGGAGCTGCAGGTCCCCACATCGAAGGTTGTTGGCTGGTTGGTTTCCAGTCAGTGCCACTCTGGTTCTATGTGTCATGCAATTATGTGGTTTTTTAAGGTGGGCTTATGATTGGGATTTTACATTAAGCCTTACCTATATGCACCTGGTATGTAAGCTATCATGGTTTAGATCAGCTACACTTACCAATTAAGGGGTGGATCAATTCTGTAAATTTAGATATAGGGATTTGTACCTATAAAATTTTGGAGGGCTTCTGTAACGAAGGCCTCTAATTCCAAACTATTCCTCCATTCATTACTTAGTTTAGGTTAAACTAAAATAAAAATGAAATATAGTTTGATCTAAATGTCTGTTGTCTTTTAGACGAACGACGTAGGATTTGGTATTCCTAATAAATTTTGAAGTCTATGGCGAGACTCATCAAAATGAATAGACAATCTAGAATAGAAACGATCGAATCGGTTCAATTTAGAAATTGTGAGGTCAATGTAGTTTATGGTACCTTGAGTAGCTTTAAACTACATTGACTCTTCGACGATTGAGATTTAACAAAACGAACTGCATGTTGGCATAGTTAAATCCATATCATTCATTAACCAATGTTAATACAAAACCTTTTTGGCTGGGAGTGTTCAGAACCAAACAATATCTCAACTAATGACAACAGTAATGACTAAACAACAAGGAAACAACGTTTCACTGCTTCGACACACTCTTGTCGTCAGATTCCAAAGTGCAACACACAAGAAAAACAGGTCTCAACTTTATGACCGAGGTCAAATTAAATCTCGTGGATTTAAACGGTTGTTAAGGTTAGTTTTTTGTTGTGGGTTTTAGGCTTAGCGTTTCTAAGTTCAAATTGGACAATGCGACTTATAGGGTGGGAAAGTACGGTAGTTTAAACCTGATTAGTTTATTTACTAACTTGTGTTTGGACGACCTTATTATCCCATGAAGTCGGTGAGTTTGTGAGATCTTTGTCTTTTGTGGAGTCATTGAACGCCTTGTAAGGTTTGATCTGATTTCGATGTACCCATTTAGCAATTGGCTCTTTGCGGCCTTTGCTGATTTTGATTTCGTAGACGACTGAGGACACTTTGTCTGTTATCAGATGAGGTCCAGTCCACCTGGGCATTAGTTTGCGGGCGAGAGTTCCGGTCTCGGACCCTCCTTTCCCGGTTGCTGGAGCGAACGTATAGTACCAGACTCTGTCTCCCACTTGGAGTTCATTGTGAGAGGCCTTTTGGTCATAGTACGCCTTACGTCCTTCAGCGGATTTTTCCAGGTTTTTCTGGGCGAAAGCAAAAGTGTTTCTGAGGTGTACATTCAAATCTTTGTCTTTGGCATGGCCTAACATCACCCCCCTTTGGTCATGGGGGACCACGAACACAGGTGAGGACGTCCGTCCATGGGCACAAGTTAGGATGCCACCGTTTAGTTTAAGCTGTTCGCGCAGCTGAGAGAAGACGGTACACAGGAATCGTTTAGGTTTTGGCCAACGTATCTTCTTACGTTTACCTCTTTCCGTGTAATTCATGTGTGTCACAACGGTCGGCGCAGTCGCAAGTGTGTCTGATTGTACAGACTGCGACGGGTCACCGTCGTTGTGTATGTCTTCCCACCTCTCGACTGAAGAGGGGCTCTTTGAGTCTGTAAAAACTATGTCATTTCTGACTAGTTCTAGACACAAATGTCCCTGAACCAAGGTTTCATCGAAAGCTTGGCTGATAGCCGATTTACCTGTCCCAGGGGACAGTACAGCAACCTCGGTGTGGGGTCCTTGGATCTCCACACCTATCTCTACCTGTGGTAGGTAATGTGAGTTTTCCCCCTTCATGTCTGATGAGGGGTCCTCATAATCTGCAACAATGATGTCCAAGTGACTGTCAGCGTTTGGTTGACTGTCATCTTCTGGACTCAGATGCCCTTGAACCAAGGTTTCATTGAAAGCTTGGTTGATTGCCGAATTACCTGTCTCAGAGGACAGTACAGCGTCTTCGGTGTGGGATCCTTGGATCTCAACACCTTTCACTACCTGTGGTAGGCAGTGGTCAGGGAGTGCTGAATGTGTCAGCTCACAGAGGAGGTTCTCTTGTTGGGCCAGAGTTTGGTCCAACTTTTGGGTCTCTTCTGTCTCACCTGTAGTTGAAGGTTCACTTACCGGGCTCTCGTCCTCGGATGAGCAGTCCCTTGTGTCCTCTGCGGTACCTGCGGTTAGGCAGTCTGTATCGCAACTAGGAAGCACTTTTATTGGCAGGGGTTTTCTCACTGTGCTCCACATTTTCCGTCGACCATAATCTATAATCGCGTTGAAGCGGTTTATAAAATCTTGGCCAACCAAAAATGGGAATGAGTCAAGTTTAGACACGTACACCGGGTGGCGTAGTGTCATTTCGCCAATCTGCATGTGAACCATAGCCATAGCTGTTAGGGTTGTTCTCGTCTCTGCGAGACCCTGTAGCTCAATAGCACATTTCTCAAAGGGTATTTGCCTGTCAACACCGTTAGCGGCGGTCCTCAGCTCCTTGAACAGCTTGGCCGACATAATGGTTATATCAGCACTACCATCCAGGAGGGCTTCACGCTCAAGGACACCTTCCAGTGTGATAGGCAGGTAAGCTTTCTTAGCCACCCCCCTTTGTATAAAGTTACACAGAAACCTCACAGGTCTTGGCCCACGTTTCTGTTCACGTGTGACTCTGTCTGTGTAATCTTGCTTACTGTCAGCATCTTGTTGGCTGTCAGCATCATGACCTTCAGGATGTTGTTGTGTGTCAGCAATTGGTTTGCTGTCAACATCCATGGCAATGTTGGTAGTAGTGTGCGCTGAGTTATTTGTGTGCTCTGAGTCTTTGTGAAAGACAGTGCTACACATCGCTCCAGGTTGGTCAATGTTGATAGTGTCATTATCAATGATAACGCCACTCATTGTATCAGGTTGGTCAAGCACAGTAACATTCAAATCTACTGACAAACTACTTACTTCCTCTGTCTCTTCCGAGCATAGAGGTGTTGGGCCATTATTCCGGGACATTCGTGACTCTTTGCCTGTCTCGAACTGTTCAGTTCGAGGCGCGGGAGGTGCAGTTCCAAGGCTCAGGGGTTTCTGTTGGGACCACGCATAGTTACATGAGTATAGGTCCTCATCCTTCAATTTCTTTTGAAGTCCACCCACCGATAGACCTTGGTTTTCACCCACCTGGTTCGATCTGAACCGTTGTGGGTCTCTTAGAGAGTGAACACCTACCTTTTGTGGTTCGTTGCTTGTCTCAGATTTTTCAATCTGAGGTGCTTCAGGGGCGGGGCTCCCTTTAAACCATTTTGAGTCACTGTTCCCGCTGGTACCAACTTTTTGTTGTATGTCAGTTTGAAAATCTTGTTCATTCTTGCTAGTATCATCCAACTCTTTTAACAACCGACGCGTGTTCTCCACCACTTCTGAGGTCAGAAGGCCTTTGAGACGATAGTGTTCATTCTCGCTTTTTCGCGACTGGGATACGACCTTTTGACCTGGGCACACCTCAGAGGGTGTTTTGTTTTGCATGTGAGCCTCAACAGCAGTTACAGTGCACTGTTTCATCACTGATTGTTTAAACTGATGTTGTAGCTCAAGGCCTTTTTTGAGAAGTTTTTCTTTTTGTCGTTTGCTATTGTTGTCACTAACTGTGTGCTCTGAGTTATCCATGTGCTCTGAGTTATCAAAGACAAGGTCACTCATTGTACCAGTTTGGTCATCCTCTGTATCATTCAAGTTTTCAAACAACCAACTTATGTCCACTATCTCCTCAGAGCTTAGAGGTATGTTCCCTTTTTTCTGGAACTCCTGTGATTTTCTGCTACTCCCGGACTGTCCAGTCCGCAGTGCAGGGGCAGGGCCTTTGCTCGGTGTAGACCGCGGAGGGTCACTTAAAGAGCGGGCGTCCACCGTTTGTGGTTTTTTGCTTATCTCGGGCAGCTTCGTCCGAGGTGCAGGGACAGGGCGTGTGCTCGTCCTTTGAAATCGTTTTATGTACTCTGGGTCTTGTCTGAGCCACTCCGGCTCATTGTTCCAGCGGGCATCTTCAGTAAGTGGTCTGTTAGTTTGAAAAACATGTTTCTTCTCGCCTTTTTTAGGAGAGGGAGTTGATGAACTTGTCCCTTCCAGCTCCAGCGAGTGGGATTTGACCTTGTCTTGGTAATGTAGTTCACGCTCTGGTTTTGTTTTTAACCAGATCGGGTCAGGGAGTTGACGAACATCAAAACCATTTATAGCACGCCGTTTTATTTTTAATTGCTCAATCTCACTTTTTAACTCAAGTTGTTCTTGTTGAAAATTTTCTCTTCTGCGAATGTTATCTTGCCTTAACAATTCAAGTATTTCAGTGAGCAGCTGTAAAGCTTCATCACAATCGTTATCTCCCATCTTTTTGTTTTGAATTCGTTTGATCTCACGTTTTAACTTAAGTTTTTCTTGTTGAAAAGTTTCTCTTCTGCGAATGTTACTAAGCCTTAACGATTCAAGCTTTGCTGTGAGCAGCTGTAAAGCTTGATCATAATTGTTATCTCCCATCTTTTAGTTTTGATTTTGTGTGAAAAAAATCAAAAGATTGTTCTCATGTTAGTGTTTGCAAATAAATATTCACTTTTAATGTAGCACTGAGTCAAATAAACTAATCAGCTGAGGTTTACGCGTTTCACTGTGTAATAAGTATTCATAGGTACCTTATTTCAGGTTTTTACCCTATATTTCTGTGATCTTTATGATGGATAAATAAACAGAGCTATAGAGTGACAATGGACACGTTAACTTAGTTTGATATGTCAAAGAGACACTATCATTTATTTAAAATAAATCAACTAAATTAACACCATTACACTTGATTGACATGATTTCACTTTCTTTCAAATTAAAACGTCAGCACAC
The DNA here is from genome assembly GCA_038048925.1 of Garcialebias charrua. Classification (NCBI taxonomy): domain Eukaryota; kingdom Metazoa; phylum Chordata; class Actinopteri; order Cyprinodontiformes; family Rivulidae; genus Garcialebias; species Garcialebias charrua. The sequence continues at coordinate 37,925 of JBBPBX010013666.1, forward strand.
TTGATTTAACACAACAGACATAAATACTAGATGTTACACATATTTAGTCTGAGGGGCATTTCAGCTTAAAAATATAGTTTCCAGCTTAGGTTGAGAGGGAAAAGAAATAGGAGGAAAGATTTAAGAAGAATTGGGAGGTTAAGAGAGGAAGTTTATCTTGCATTTATGAAACCAGATGACACTCTTCAGTACGCGTCCAGCTAAGATATCATCACACCTCCAGCAAGCAAACAGCTGCTCCTTTACCTTAAGACGTCCGCCTTGGTTCTGGTAAAGAGCTGTGGTCAACTTTAGACTGACGAGTCGTCGGTCCCGCAAGTCCAAGCTGGACTCCACGAGTGTTTACCTTGTCGGTGTCGGTGATACTCGCTTTCATCGGCAAAAGTCGTGGCAGTCGTGGTTTCTTGGCTCAAGATAATTTATTCCAGGAAGGAATAACAAACGCTCGTTCGAGGTGGACTCATAACAGCCTGTTATCAGTCCTTAGCTGAAGACGCAGGTCGTTAGCTCTTGACCAAAACGTACCCAGCTCTTGGGAAAGGTTCACATCTCTTTGAAATTCCCAACAAACTCTCGAAGCGTTCTCGCACAGTAAGAACTTAAAAAGCAGGAACAAAGAGAGGAGTGGACTTGCCTTATCAGGCCCAAGGTCAGCCAGAGCAGAGAGAGCTTTGTTTAGGGAACAGACAGAGAAAGCTGGAGCCTTGTTCATGATTAAACTGTCTTCTTATTTCTAAACAAAACAGTCGGGTCTCTGTGACCCGATATTTCCCTTTAACACAGCAGTGAAACACAGTTTAACTCTCAAAGAATAACACAGCTTAAAAGCACACATCATGAAAATGACAAAAGTTATTCTTTTGATCACATCAGCTTAAAATCAAAGATAGAAATAGTCTCTTATTGGTGACTATGTTATCAGATTATAGCTAAATGAATGATTTTGTAGTAAATGTCTTGCTTTACTGAGAGGTCAGTAAAGGTCATCACTGGACAGTTCAAAGACCTTAATTTGACCCTGGGTAGGTCCACTACATCTCCCCCCTTTTGGAAGCCATCGCCAGTCCTTGGGGATGGGGTCCAACACGAAAGGAAACCTTGAACTGTCTTTGATCTTGAAGTAATCCAGCAAGTGGAAAAGAAAAATCAAAAATTATAATCCCATAAAGTTTTGGAAATTCCATACTGTTCGGAGGTAATCCCATTGCGAAAAGCTTTTAATCCTTTGGAAAACAAAGTCTGTTAACTCTTGGAAAACAAAGTCTGTGATCCCTTGGAAAACAAAGTCTTATAATCCACAGCGGTAATTCCACAACGATTAGAGTTGGTGATTCATCAGCAACAATTGTTTTCATAATCAGCATGTAGAGGGGATCCCTCGATTGACGCAGAGGAGGCGACCCTTGGATGAAGGTTGAAGACCAAGCGTTGGAGCTGCAGGTCCCCACATCGAAGGTTGTTGGCTGGTTGGTTTCCAGTCAGTGCCACTCTGGTTCTATGTGTCATGCAATTATGTGGTTTTTTAGGTGGGCTTATGATTGGGATTTTACATTAAGCCCTACCTATATGCACCTGGTATGCAAGCTATCATGGTTTAGATCAGCTACAATTACCAATTAAGGGGTGGATCAATTCTGCAAAATTAGATATAGGGATCGTACCTATAAAATTTTGGAGGGCTTCTGTAACGAAGGCCTCTAATTCCAAACTATTCCTCCATTCATTACTTAGTTTAGGTTAAACTAAAATAAAAATGAAATATAGTTTGATCTAAATGTCTGTTGTCTTTTAGACGCACGACGTAGGATTTGGTATTCCTAATAAATTTTGAAGTCTATGGCGAGACTCATCAAAATGAATAGATAATCTAGAATAGAAACGATCGAATCGGTTCAATTTAGAAATTGTGAGACCAGTGTAGTTTATGGTACCTTGAGTAGCTTTAAACTACATTGACTCTTCGACGATTGAGATTTAACAAAACGAACTGCATGTTGGCATAGTTAAATCCATATCATTCATTAACCAATGTTAATACAAAACCTTTTTGGCTGGGAGTGTTCAGAACCAAAACAATATCTCAACTAATGACAACAGTAATGACTAAACAACAAGGAAACAACGTTTCACTGCTTCGACACACTCCTGTCGTCAGATTCCAAAGTGCAACACACAAGAAAAACAGGTCTCAACTTTATGACCGAGGTCAAATTAAATCTCGTGGATTTAAACGGTTGTTAAGGTTAGTTTTTTGTTGTGGGTTTTAGGCTTAGCGTTTCTAAGTTCAAATTGGACAATGCGACTTATAGGGTGGGAAATATGGTAGTTTAAACCTGATTAGTTTATTTACTAACTTGTGTTTGGACGACCTTATTATCCCATGAAGTCGGTGAGTTTGTGAGATCTTTGTCTTTTGTGGAGTCATTGAACGCCTTGTAAGGTTTGATCTGATTTCGATGTACCCATTTAGCAATTGGCTCTTTGCGGCCTTTGCTGATTTTGATTTCGTAGACGACTGAGGACACTTTGTCTGTTATCAGATGAGGTCCAGTCCACCTGGGCATTAGTTTGCGGGCGAGAGTTCCGGTCCCGGACTCTCCTTTCCCGGTTGTTGGGGCGAACGTATAGTACCAGACTCTGTCTCCCACTTGGAGTTCATTGTGAGAGGCCTTCTGGTCATAGTACGCCTTGCGTCCTTCAGCGGATTTTTCCAGGTTTTTCTGGGCGAAAGCAAAAGTGTTTCTGAGGTGTACATTCAAATCTTTGTCTTTGGCATGGCCTAACATCACCCCCCTTTGGTCATGGGGGACCACGAACACAGGTGAGGACGTCCGTCCATGGGCACAAGTTAGGATGCCACCGTTTAGTTTAAGCTGTTCGCGCAGCTGAGAGAAGACGGTACACAGGAATCGTTTAGGTTTTGGCCAACGTATCTTCTTACGTTTACCTCTTTCCGTGTAATTCATGTGTGTCACAACGGTCGGCGCAGTCGCAAGTGTGTCTGATTGTACAGACTGCGACGGGTCACCGTCGTTGTGTATGTCTTCCCACCTCTCGACTGAAGAGGGGCTCTTTGAGTCTGTAAAAACTATGTCATTTCTGACTAGTTCTAGACACAAATGTCCCTGAACCAAGGTTTCATCGAAAGCTTGGCTGATAGCCGATTTACCTGTCCCAGGGGACAGTACAGCAACCTCGGTGTGGGGTCCTTGGATCTCCACACCTTTCTCTACCTGTGGTAGGTAATGTGAGTTTGCCCCCTTCATGTCTGATGAGGGGTCCTCGTAATCTGCAACAATGATGTCCAAGTGACTGTCAGCGTTTGGATGACTGTCATTTTCTGGACTCAGATGCCCTTGAACCAAGGTTTCATTGAAAGCTTGGTTGATTGCCGAATTACCTGTCTCAGAGGACAGTACAGCGTCTTCGGTGTGGGATCCTTGGATCTCAACACCTTTCACTACCTGTGGTAGGCAGTGGTCAGGGAGTGCTGAATGTGTCAGCTCACAGAGGAGGTTCTCTTGTTGGGCCAGAGTTTGGTCCAACTTTTGGGTCTCTTCTGTCTCACCTGTAGTTGAAGGTTCACTTACCGGGCTCTCGTCCTCGGATGAGCAGTCCCTTGTGTCCTCTGCGGTACCTGCGGTTAGGCAGTCTGTATCACAACTAGGAGGCACTTTTATTGGCAGGGGTTTTCTCACTGTGCTCCACATTTTCTGTTGGCCATAGTCTATAATCGCTTCAAAGCGGTTTATAAAATCTTGGCCAACCAAAAATGGGAATGAGTCAAGGTTAGACACAAACACCGGGTGGCGTAGTGTCATTTTGCCAATCTGCATGTGAACCATAGCTATAGCTGTCAGGGTTGTTCTCGTCTCTGCGAGACCCTGTAGCTCAATAGCACATTTCTCGAAGGGTATTTGCCTGTCAACACCGTTAGCGGCAGTCCTCAGCTCCTCGAACAGCTTGGCCGACATAATAGTTATATCAGAACTACCGTCCAGGAGGGCTTCACGCTCAAGGACACCTTCCAGTGTGGTAGGCAGGTAAGCTTTCTTAGCCACCCCCCTTTGTATAAAGTTACACAGAAACCTCACAGGTCTTGGCACACATTTCTGTTCACGTGTACCTCTGGCTGTGTAATCTTGTTTACTGTCAGCATCTCGTTGGCTGACAGCATCATGACCTTCAGGATGTTGTAGACTATCAGCAGTTTGTTTGCTGTCTTCGTCATCAACTGTGTGCTCTGAGTTGTCAAAGACAAGGTCACTCATTGTCCCAGTATGGTCATCCTCTGTATCATTCAAGTTTTCAAACAACCAACTTACATCCACCACCTCATCAGAGCTTGGAGGTTTGATGCCTTTGTTCTGGAACGTATGCGACCTTTTGCATGTCTCGGAATGTGTCATCCGAGGTGCAGGTCCACGTCTCAGGGGTCCCTTCCGGGCCCACCCTGGTCTTGGGCGTCCTGTAGAGCTAACACCCACCTTTAGTTGTTTTTTAGTTTGAAAATCTTGTTTAATCTCGCCTTTTTTAGGACTGGAATCCAGCTCCAGCGAGTGGGATTTGACCGCTTCACCTGGGGACACCTGTAAGGGTGTTTTGATTAGCATGTTAGCTTCAAATGCATTTATAGCACACTGTTTTATTTCTTCCATGGTTTGCTTTTTTGGAATAACCATGGTGAGCAGCTGAAGTCTTATCTCAAAGACGAGATGGAAGAAGAAAGACCACTTAAAGTCTTCATCTTCTTCCATGCCTGGTGTATATTTATCACCAAAATGAGCTTTAAGAAGCCTGTCGTAAAACATCAGAGGATGTTCACCTGCTTCTTGCCACACGTACCTGTCAACTGAGCAGTCACCACCTCGGCTCGTTCTAAGCCATTGTGGGGCCCTGATGGAGTGGACCCTCTCACTTGTTTCACCCTGTTTAACGTCCATTATTGTATTGATTTTGTGTGAAAAAAAAAATCAAAAGATTGTTCTCATGTTAGTGTTTGCAAATAAATATTCACTTTTAATGTAGCACTGAGTCAAATAAACTAATCAGCTGAGGTTTACGCGTTTCACTGTGTAATAAGTATTCATAGGTACCTTTTTTCAGGTTTTTACCCTCAATGAACTTTGTCAAAGTTAAATGCACTCTTGCAGTGTTAACTTTAAAATAGAACTGACGTTCAAACAACAGTTACTAACTAACCCAAGCAGCCTGATTTCCGTTTATTCTTACTCAAACGCTTATAAAAGAGGGCTGACTTAAATGCAATGACTTCACTAAAATGTGACAGGATGCTGCTTGAGCATGCCTTTAAAAAGATGTCTTGCAGTCTCAGTGAAACTGATTTTGTACTGCATTTGACAGTTATCAGGAGTGAAAAAGGACGTTCTGTTCGTTATTTTAAACAATTTTTATTTAAAATAAACGAGTGTTCGTGCGCTCAGCATAACAGTACAGTAATGATTGTGCACAGAAAAACGTTAAAAATGCCAATTTTAACTAAAAGTGTGCAGTTGTGCACACCAATTCTGTTTAAAATTCAGAGATGTGAAGAGCTTAATGTGGAAACGCTCTGTTCTCCATCATTTTTCATATATTTAATTTGAAAATCAAATAAAAGAATACTTTTTGAGTGTTATTTTAAATCTCTTCAGTATTTAAAACAAGCATCAATTGTTTGTCTGTACCTCTGTTATTCTAAAATTTTTATTTAAAATAAACAGGAATTTTTGTTTGTGTACAGAACAATTTTTTAAAGCTGGTAATTTCACCATAAAAATGCTGACTTTTTTATGATGTTTTTGAGAAAACTCATCTGTCAACGTCTTTTAACCAACAGGGGGCAGCATCGAGACTTAATGTTATCACGAAGAGACTGATTTTGTTTATTCAGTATTTAAACTAAAAACAACCTTTTCAGAATTAGTTTCTAGTGTGTCAGTGATAAACGCTCGAACCACGTTCTTGTCAGAGACAAATCTATGTTGTTAGACAGTTTAGATGGCTTGAAATGAGTGTTTAAACTCTCAGTGAAATCTCAGTTTGTCCCGTGAGTGTGTGAACTGCTTGTCACCCGAGGTGCACCTGGGAATGACGACACAAGTAGGCGGGTCGACGCAGCGCGTCACCAGCTTCCGTTGAGCGAGGCGGAGCTCGCTAAACAGATACGTGACGTCAACCAATCAATCACAGCGTTTGTAGTTCATTCCAAGCATTCATGGTGAATGTAGTTTCTTACCTTCGACCAATGCAATGCCGGAAATGACGACAAAGTGGGTTGTTCGCAACAGCGTGCGTTCCCAAATCAGCGAATCAGCGTTCGCTACGAGAGTGATTGACAGTTCACAGCTCTCGTTCATCCAATCACAGCTCATAAACAGACATGCCGGACACGTCTTCTTAACGTTAGCTTGCACAGCAGACCACAACTTTATAGACTCTTAAAACAACTCAAACGCTACAAATTAACTTCCCAAAATTCTGAAACATGCGGCGAACACACCTAGACAGGCCAACTTAGTTACGCTCAGTAACACAGCACTGCAGCTGTTGAACAAACACGGACTCTCTCGGAGCGCGTCAAGGTCGGTTCTGGTCCACTTTTAGTGGAGCAGAAAACTCGGGTCTGAACCCATTCGACAACGTTCTAACAGTAATATGCTTCTTTGACCTGCTCTAAAATGTAAAATACCACAACAGCAATCTTGTAGATGTTAAATTATAGCTTTCAGGCTTTTGACACGGCGGTCAAACAAAGCTTCGTACAGGAGTCCGTGTGAACTGGACCGAACAGGACCAGAACCCCCACAGACCACGGGCTGACAACACTTCACCTGAATGCTTCCAACAGCGTGTAACAGAGTTGAAACGAATAACAATCCCTCAGCCTCAAATGATAAAAACATGCAGAATCTGCCTGCTTTGAACACTTCCAGCCAAAATTATTATCCTCAGAGTTTAAAACTTGGATCCTCTTATGCAAACATGACGTTACAGTTCATGAGAGACCACAGATTTATCAATAAACTTTTAGAAAACACGTACGAGGGCCACCAGATGAAGGAAACATGAGGGAGACCATATATTGTGTCTTTAAACACATATAGTGCCACCCAGATGTAACTAAAGGATTTTAACAGGGGTCAGTATTAAGCTGACCTCTTTATCCTTAATTAATTACTTATTCAGATTGAATAGTAATTTCACGGATTCTTTTCTTTTTCAGTTTACCCAATATTTCTGTGATCTTTATGATGGATAAATAAACAGAGCTATAGAGTGACAATGGACACGTTAACTTAGTTGGTATGCCAGGCGACACTACCATTTATTTAAAATAAATCACTAAATTAACACCATTACACTTGATTGATATGATTTCACTTTCTTTCAATTTGATACGTCAGCACACTTAAATTCAACACAACAGACTTCAATACTGGATGTTAACATATTTAGTCTGTGGGCTCTTTAGCTTAAAATAGTTTCCAGCTTAGAATTGAGGGAAAGGAGAATAGGAGGAAGATGGTTTAAAGGAAATTATCGTGAGCATGTTACCAAAGTGACACTTCTCCTCCGACTTCTGCTAAAATCCAGGTACGTTTGTAAACAGCTCTTTACCTTTTGACGACAGCCTGGTAAGAGAGAAGACCTTGTAGCTTTTCAGATGCACGGGTCCTTGTGGGAACCAGTACCTTCGAGCAGGGTATTCGTTTACGTTTCAACGTCTCCTGGTTTTCGCGTTGGTCATCAGAAAATGTGTCAGCTTCAGGCCTCTGACTTCAAGATAACTATTCCATGAAGGAATAAACAAAGTCTTGAGCTTACGCTCGTTCGAAGTGGATTCATAACAGCATGTTATACAATCCTTAGCTGAATGACTGTCCTTGGCGGGTGACAGGCATTCATTCAGCTCTTTGGGACGTCTTCATGTCTTTGAAGCTCCCAGAAACTCAGGAACCTTCTCGTTCCTTCCAAACTCTGAAGCCTTTCAGCAACAGCTTAGAACTTAGTACCGGCTCTGAGAGGAGAGCGACTTGTTTTTTCCCCATTGGTCCAACAGGACCGGTCGGGGAGTTCACTTATTGTTATCAGAGTACAAGGCCACAACTAGCAGCAGAGAGAAATGTTTAGGAAAAGACAGACTCATAGACTCCAAGAGGAAAAACACTTGGATTAGCGTCTTAACACTTCTAAAACAAATCTGAAAAGCACAGTTTGACATATTAGCTGAACTTTGACACCTTTTCACTTGCAGAAATGACACATTGATGTTTCACATTTAAAGAATAACAGCATATAACATATATCATGAAAATGACAAAAGTTATTCTTTTGATCACATTAGAATAAAATCAAAGATAGAAATAGTCTCTTTTGATGACTATATTCTCAGATTACAACTAATGGAATGATTTTGTGGTAAATGTCTTGCTTTACTGAGAGGTCAGTAAAGGTCATCACTGGACAGTTCAAAAACCTTAGTTTGACCCTGGGTAGGTCCACTACAGTGGTCATAGTGTTATGATTTCAAAGGTTTACCCAGTTGGTAATGAGACCCAGAACGACACGAAGAGGTGCAAAAGTAACAGTGTTTATTATTTACAGTGCAAGTCTATATACATATGTACAGGGATCTTCTGGATTTCCTGGAAGATGAAACAAACTGTCAAAAAGGCTTGACCAGAAGGCTCTTTCAAGATGATTGATCTTGTTTTGTTTGTTATTTTCCTCACAGGTGAAGTAGTAGGATAAACGTCACAGAGAAATCCTTAGTTCCTTGAGATGAATCCCAGAGGGCGAAATGAGGCAGGCAAGTGGTTGGAGGGCAAGACACGATGAGCAGAGAACTGAACCCAGGACCAAGATGGAAACGAGGACTGGAAACACAACAAAAAACAAGGTAAGTGTCTCTCAAAGTACTGTACTCACAAACTGGCTAGAAGCATAAATACCATGAGTAGGCATCAATGCTCCAGCGAAGAGTAGGACTTGACTGCAGCCTTAAGTATAGGTGGAGCTCATCAGGTGGATCACAGTAAAATAGATCATTTTTCTTCCCCATAAATCAGTTATTTAAAATCTAATCTGGAATCATTCCTCCTTGTTAGACTTCAGTTGACCTGTTTAAGTTGGGCCCAAATTTGTTATTATCTTTTGATTTATTTTTCATTGAAATTTAATTCTTTGTTAGTTTATTTTTGGAACTATTAAATTGAATTATTTGGTGGATTTTTGAACACCTTTGTCCTTATTTAAGTCTGGACCCTCACAATTCTATTTATATTATGAACTTGTATTACTAAAATAATTATAACAGAATATGATAGAAGTTGTCCAAAAATTGAAAAGTGGAAGCAGAACACTCCCATTCTCTTTTCACACTGATGCCTCAAACAAGGTGAAGATGAACCATGTTTTATTAATGATAGTTTTATACAAATGGATACATGATATATACAAATAAAAACATGACCAAACTTACTTTACAGTATACAAACATAATTATGCATACTTCTACACATGCTTAAATTTTTTTTATGGCGCCCCCCCATAAAAAAAAATCACCAGCCGCCACTGTTCAGCACAGCACATTCAATACTGTAAAATTATTATAAAATAAAATAATTAATTAATACAGAATAAATAAAAATATAATTTCTTACTTTGAGATGGTCAAAGCCGACATCTTAGGTTGTCGGCGAGCGAACCACGGCTGCTGCTGCCGCCCGTGTTGCTTCTGTGTTTAGCCAGGCCATGCGTTGATGTTGTCGGGCTGAGTAGCGCGGCGGCTCGGCGAGCGATCCATGGAAGCTTCTCCAGGCCCGTGTTGCTTCTGTGTTTAGCCAGGCCATGCGTTGATGTTGTCGGGCCGAGCATCACGGCGGCTCGGCGAGCGATCCGCAGCAGCTGCTCCAGGCCTGTGTTGCTTCTGCTAGCTGCGTGTTAGCCAGGCCATGAGCTGGTGTTCGCGCGGCGGTGCGGCGCGATAACTGAGCGATCGGCGATCGATCCGCGGCTGCTACTCCAGGCTGAGACGTCCACAGAGTTCACAGAGCGATTCCAGCTAGTAATTTATCCATATGAGGCAATCCTGGAACAAACACATTCCTCACAGCCGAGTCGCGGGACCACACACCTACCTAACATGGCTGCCGGGGCATTTCCTGGAACGGCCAGAAGTTGCGCAATTATGATAAAAAATGATCATTTTTATTACTCCTGCTCGACCCCATCTTCCGTTTTCTCCCCCCAACTGTGTTCCTCCACCTGTGGCACAAAATGTTGTTCCTGTATGGGTGCCAGCTGTTTCTCCACCCCCGAGTCGACGCAGTTGGTTCGGCAGGTTGATTAGGCCCCCTGTGAGAGACTGATATGTTTTGTATTTGCCCTTCTGGGTGTTCGGGGGGGCTGTGTGGTGTATTAGTAAGGTAAATTGCCTCATCTCTCTCACCCAGTAGGAGGATCCAGCGAGGTGTTCCCCAGGTGGAGAAGAAGAAATGTTCGTGTGTGAATTCATTCATTCTGTTTCTGGTTTTGGCGCTCGAAGGATTAAAGTCAACTGCTTGCAAATCAGTTTGTTTCTCCTTCTTCACACGCCACAGTGGTGACCTGCAACGTGAAATATGTCAAGACCAAACGAGGATGTTGTTTCTTCTTCGGACCCTGCCGCCGCGACGTCTGCCCAGCTGTTACAGCCGACCACAGCCGACTTTGCCCCCGCAGCGAGTGTGAAGCTCCCGGAGTTCTGGCAAAGTGACCCGGTTTCGTGGTTCCAGCACATCGAGGCACTCTTTCGCCTCCGAGGCGTGAACGCAGATGAAACCAGGTACTTCTTGGTCGTGTCAGCTCTGGATCAGCAGTCCACCCGCAAAGCCATGCCGCTGCTGCGCGACCCGCCACACGTGGGCAAATATGGCGCCCTCAAAGAGTTTCTGCTTCGAAGGTACACTTTGACTTCAACTGAGAGGGCTGATAAACTGCTATCGCTGCCGGGTTTGGGTGATGGCACGGCTGTGAACATGATGGACAAAATGCTGTCGCTACTTGGTTCAGACGAGGGGGGTTCCTGTTCCCACACATTTTCCTGCGCCAGATTCCGTCGCAAGTGAGGGCTACTTTGGCTAATTCCCCTTGTTTATCTACCGGTGATTACCGGGGTTTGGCGGAGGAGGCCGACCGGGTCCTGCTGGCTACCAGACGGTTCGCCGTGCAGAGTACATCGGTGGAGCCCGAGCAGACGGAGATGGAGGAGCCAGCGGTGGTTTCAGCTGTTGGCGCGCGAACTCGGCGGGGGAGCTCCCTTTGTTTCTACCACCAAAGGTTCGGCAACAAGGCTAAGCGCTGCATCCCACCATGCACGTTCGGGGTGTCGGGAAACGAGGAAGCCGGCGCTCAGTAGCAGCTATGGGCGCTGGCGAGCGAGGTGAGCTGCTCTTCGTCACAGACTCCCTGTTAGGATGTTGTTTTCTGGTTGACTTTGGTTCCCAGAAGAGTTTAGTCCACCCTGTTGGACCTGAATTAGCAGGCTGAGGCAGTGGGCCACTGCTAACTGCAGCTAACGGTTCTCCCATTGGAACTTTTGGCACTAGACGGACAACAGTTTCTTTCCATGGTCGTGAGTTCGAGTGGGACTTTGTTGTTGCCTCAGTGACTGTTCCTATTATCAGTGCATATGTTTTATGTGTTCATGGACTGTTAGTAGATGTTGCTAACGGCAGACTTATTGACGCTCTAACTTTTGCAACTTTCCCATGTGTATCTGGGGGGGGCATAACAAAGACATTTGTTTTAAACATAAATCTATTTTCTTTAAAAATTGGTTTGACAGAGGAATTGTTCATGTACATCAGTTATTCAACAAAGACGGCAACACTTACTCTTACAGTGAATTTTTAACAACGTATAACTTTCCAGTACTACCAAAAGAATTTGCAATTGTCTTTGATGCAATTCCATCTGGTGTAAAAATGTTGATGTCAAATCCTGTACACAACAGCACGAACTATTTAACTGAAGAATTATTCATTGGTAACTCTGACCCTTTTTTAAGTGAAAAAACAAATAACAAATGTATTAGAGAATTAATAATTAGAGAATGTATTAGTAAACCTGCTTCTATATTCTTCTGGGATAATTTATTTAATGATATCTGTTGGAAAGATGTTTGGTTGTTACCTAGAAAATACTTTATAACTAATAAGATTCGAGAAGTGTCCCTAAAGATTCTGCATAAATGTTATCCTGTAAACTATATAATCTCCAAGTACCGTCCAAACGTAGACCCAATGTGTTCACTCTGCCACAGCTCTGAGGAGACCATCATCCATCTCTTCTGGGACTGTTCTCATACTCAGCTGTTCTGGAAAGACATTTTCATGTATGTAAATAGAAAGTTAGAAATTGACCTACCATTTGATGCTAAAACTATACTGTTTGGTTTCTTTTGTCCAAATATTTCAAGTGAGAAAGTTTTTGTTGTAAATTTAATACTACTCTTAGCCAAATTTTACATCCACAGCTGTAAATTCTCCTTGCTAAAACCTAGATTTATAGTGTTTTCTAATTATATTTCCTCTTACTTATCTACTTTAAAGTATTGTACTAATGCAAAAGCTTTAAAAACTAAAACAATCTGTAACGAATTTCTGTTGTAAGCTGCCCAAAACTCATTATTGTTTTTGTTTATGTGCCTTTATTCTCTTTTATGCTATGCATGCCTTAAGTCTCGAGCCTTGTTTGACATTGTAAGTTTTTTTTGTACTTGTTTTTTTTATAAAAAAAAAAAAAAAAAAAAAAAAATCTGGGGGGGCTGGGCCGCTAACTCATGCTAATGTTTTAGTTTCAGGAGATGTTTTTCAAGGTTTGTTGGCAGAATTCCCCTCTTTAACTACACCTGCTTTTTCCTCTTCAGAAACTAAACACGGGGTCGAGCATTTCATCCCTACTACGGGACCGCCCGTTTTCGCACGTGCACGCCGCCTCGACGCTGTTAAACTGGCCATCGCTAAAGAGGAGTTTGGTACCATGGAGAGGTTGGGTATTGTTAGACGCTCTAACAGCCCGTGGGCCTCCCCCCTTCACATGGTACCAAAAGCAGACGGGTCGTGGCGCCCATGTGGCGATTTTCGCCGTTTAAATAACGTGACAACGCCTGATCGCTACCCCATTCCGCACATTCAGGACTTTTCTGTTTGGTTGTTGGGTGCTGCAGTCCAGCGATGTACCTAAATCTGCAGTAATCACCCCCTTTGGGCTTTTTGAGTTCCTCAGCATGCCGTTTGGACTAAAGGGGGCAGCATAGACTTTTCAAAGGTTGATGGACTCCGTGTTACGTGGCCTCAATTTTGTGTTTGTCTATATGGACGACATTTTGGTGGCCAGCTCGTCAACCGAGGAGCACCTGTTGCACCTGAAAGAAATTTTTCAGCACTTGGATGCACATGGCTTGATCATTAATCCGGTCAAGTGCCAGTTTGGTTTACTGGTGATCGACTTTTTAGGTCATCGCATTTCCGTGTAAGGTGCAGTTCCATTGCCTGCCAAGGTACAAGCGGTGGCAGAGTTCCCACGTCCTCTGGTGGTAAAAAAGTTACAGGAGTTTTTAGGCATGGTGAACTTTTACAACAGGTTCATTCCCAATGCAGCCCATCTCCCACAGCCTCTCTACGAGGCCCTGCACTCGTGGAAGGCGACTGACACAGTGGTTTGGACCCTGGACCGGATCACTGCTTTTGATGATGTGGTCCTATTGGCTTCATCAGATCGTGATCTACAGCTTTCGCTGGAGCGGTTTGCAGCCGAGTGTGATGCGGCCGGGATGAGGATCAGTTCCTCCAAATCCGAGGCCATGGTCTTGAGCCGGAAAAGGGTAGCATGCCCTCTCCGGGTCGGGGAGGAGGTCCTGCCCCAAGTGGAGGAGTTTAAGTATCTCGGGGTCTTGTTCACGAATGAGGGAAAACTGGAGCGTGAGATCGATAGGCGGATAGGTGCAGCATCCGCAGTGAAGCGGGCGCTGTACCGGTCTGTCGTGGTGAAGAGAGAGCTGAGTCGAAAGGCAAAGCTCTCAATTTACCGATCGATCTACGTTCCCACCCTCATCTATGGT
>JBBPBX010013667.1:13721-27151 GCA_038048925.1 Garcialebias charrua
GCGCCCGTGTCCTGCCCAGTGAAGAACTGCGGTAAAGTGAGGATGTTCGCGAAGGCTGGCAGCCTAATTGGAGTTCTCCAGCCCTACTCATTTGAACCTCCAGAGCCAGACTCAGACTCTGAGTCAGACAGTGACCACTGTGACGGTCGGCATCGTTCTTCACAGCCTGAGCTGTGTGTGGAGAGGCAGACAGGTGCAGCAGAGATCCAGTAAACCTGCTCTGTTTTTATCTGAGTTCTGGCTGTAACAGCAGCTCCTTTTTCCAAGAGTTACGCTGTTTTTAGTGCACAAACAACTCTGGTTTTGTTTTTAAAGTTGAGGACACAACTATAATTCATAACTCCGCTGTTATGTGTTTAATAATAAGCGCTATTTTAGAAGATGAGCGGACTCGCTGCACCCGGTCCGACCCGGTCACATCGCATGCGGGGTCTGTGTTGGTGATTAAAATATAGAGTAATCACGTTGATAACTAAGTATGCAATGGACCTGTCGCATTTTCTTAGCAAAAAAGGAGCTATAGCTATTGCTATCTGATGCTATCTGCGATTCGCGAGTGAACGGCTCCACCGAGGCAAGAACTAATTTATACGGCTGGAGCTGCAGGGGGTGGGGCTTTAGACCGCGTGACAAAACGCGGTCACATTTAAAACACGCCCAAAAAATCCTCAAACAGAAATATCGTTATACACAGTTTGATCTATAACTCCAAAATTAATTGAGATACATTTTGAGACTTTTTACTCATTTACAAGATTACAATTATGACATTTATAATGTTTATTGAAGAAACTATTGAAATTCACTTTACACGGTCTTTAAGGCCCTTCTACCCGATCGCTCAGTTTAGACGGCCAGCTGTAGGAAGAGTCCTGGTGGTTCCAAACTTCTTCCATTTCTGAATGATTGAGGTCACTGAGCTCATTAGCGCCTTCAAATCAGCAGAAATGTTTCTGTGTCCTTCTCCAGATTTGTGCCTCAACACATTCCCTTCTGGAGGTCTACAGAGAACTCCTCTGATGTCACGCCTGGTGTTTGTGCTCTGACATGCTCTGTCAACTGTTGGACCTTCTATAGACAAGTGTGTGCCTTTCAAAATCAAGTCCAATTAGCTGAATTGATCACTGGTGGGCTCCACTGAAGTTGCAGAAACATCTCAAGGCGGATCCGTGGAAACAGTTTGTATCTGAGCTCCACCAGATTGCTGTGTTTAAAAAAAAAAATGTATTTCAAACATCAAAATGAGTCATGAAGCTGATTCTTCATCACACTGTTGACTGGGGTTTTTCTGAGCAGTTATTAAACAGCACAAATCAGAGTTTGGCCTCTAGATCATGTTCAAGCAGCCATTTACGTCCAAATAGCCAAGCATGAAGCAGACGCTTATAAAAAGTGTCACTTCACACACTCATGTAAATGGCTTCATTTAGCCACTGTCCTAATGGCAGTGCTGCTAATAGACATAACAGTTGGCATGTAGACACAGACGCTCCTTCCCCTGCTGAATCCACTTCATTCTGTTTGTGGAGCTCCATCCTCCATCATCCTTTGTTTGTCAAAAGCTCTTAGCGCTCCCATCCAGAGCCCCTTGCTCTCTGCATTCATTATTAATGGCCCCCAGCAGGCCGAGGACACACACAGAGGCAGGGGCCCGTGCAACCCTGGCAGCTATTTTAGATGAAAAATATTTAATCCTCTGCTCACAAGAAGAAGAAAAAAAAAACAGAGGATGAGACATGTGCTTTTTCTGTTGTGTTTACCGTTGACTTTCGTTAGCCGGTCAAACGTGACGAAACGTTCATTACACACACTCATGCTTTACACACAGAAATAAAATTATATCAAACATGAATGATACTGTAAAACTATTATAAGCAA
This sequence comes from Garcialebias charrua, assembly GCA_038048925.1. Lineage (NCBI taxonomy): Eukaryota > Metazoa > Chordata > Actinopteri > Cyprinodontiformes > Rivulidae > Garcialebias > Garcialebias charrua. The sequence continues at coordinate 15,600 of JBBPBX010013667.1, forward strand.
AAAGATTAAAACAATAACTGACCAAAGTAACATGTTTTAGTGCAAGGGTGGAAAAAAATAAAAAATTCCCAAAAGGCCAAATCGATATCAGGTCATCTGGACGTTTCAGCGCAAAAAAAAAAACAACCTCCAGGTCTCCAGTCCATCACAGGGACATATTGAGATGAATGAGACAAACAAGCATTCGCACTTTCACCAAAGTACAATTTAGAGTTACCAGTGAACCCAACATGCATGTTTCTGGTCTGTGGGAGGAAACCGGAGTACATGAAGAAAATCCTACTACTTCCTGTCTGGGAAGAGACAGCTCTAACCACTGCACTACTGTGTCGCTCTTGGTGCGAACTTGTGTAGAGGAACAAAACAAATACCTGTAGTTATTTTCTGATTGAACCGTTCAGTTTTTGTCATTAAAGCAGGTCACAGTGTAACTCCAACAGTTTGGTCAACCAGTCTAGTTTGGAGTTGGAGCCGGTGGGCTTGACGTCTGCCTGACATTTAAAGCTTTTCACCCCTCCATTTGTCATTGTTTCACCTGGGCATCTCAATGACGTGTAGAAATAATAAATGGCTGCTTAATAAAAACACAGGAGGTTGTCTCAGGGCATGTTATGTCCCAGGGCATATTAGTATCATGCCCCTCCATTTGTCATTGTTTCACCTGGGCATCTCAATGACGTGTAGAAATAATAAATGGCTGCTTAATAAAAACACAGGAGGTTGTCTCAGGGCATGTTATGTCCCAGGGCATATTAGTATCATGCCCCAGTATGTTTTGTTGTTTGTTTGTTGTATGTTTTGCTGTCAACCTGGCCGCACTGTTAAAAGCACTTTTTAAAGCCTGAATGTAATTAGTATTGATTAGATCACTCTATTGGACGGCGCTTTTGAGCCCGCCTATAAATATGCTGGATGCAGAGGGCAGGGTGCGGAGGTGTGGAGGTTGTGCTTCTCCGCCCGCCCCTCGCCACTTGGGTGTCACTCCTGAGGGAGTTATGTGTGCTGTGAGCAGGTGCGTGCTCATTCTGGCTCTAGTGAACCTAGTAACTGGTTTTTGGTTGGCCATGGAGGGCCTATTAGTTTTTACTGGTCTTTGGCCTTGGTTACTGTTTTTACATAGGTTTTTTGACCTGGTGGGTTTGGTAGTTCTATTTTCGCCTACCGTTACCTTAGGTGGGTGTTTGATCCGTTAGTCCGACGCCAATAGGGGCTTCGACTGCCCTACCTGGGGTTGGCCCCCTATGGTGTCGTTTTATTATTTTTAGCCGGCTCACCAGGTCCATCTTTCAGTTACTACTTTGTTTTGGTTTGAGACACGGGGAACCTGAAGGTGAACCCCAGTTGTTTTTCGTCTTTTTTCTCCACAGAGGGGAGCTAGCTGCGTGAACCACGCCCGCAGCCATAAAAGGTGACAGAAAATAAACTTTTTAAACCTTATTGTTGTCTCGTGTCCTTTTAAATGTGTTATGTTCATGGCGGACGTAACAGGGCAGTAGAGGGATTAACTTTGTTTCCAAGTCAGTGATGGGTGGAACAGTTGCCTGACACTTCTGCAGTTCTGGCCCCTTCGAAATCGGACCCTGCAGTCCTGCTGCTTTCCCGGGCAGTGTTGGGGTACAGACCGGTGACCCGTGGACGTTTACAATTGTTTCACCACTTGTTTCACCGTTGTTGAAAGCGTGATTCTGATTTGCCTTGTGCGCCACAATGCATATACAGCATCTTCACTTGTTCTGCCTTTGCGATGAGCTCGGCGTGTCTGCACGTGAAAAACTTCAACGAGCCGTCCGGGTACAATTGTGTTGTGAGCGACCCGTGTGGACGTGTGGACAGGATGTGTAGTTGTGTTGTGTGCTGATTACAAACAGGAAATCCACTCCCAAGTGTTGCTTTAGTGCTTAAATACAAGGTTCAATGAGACTTTGTCATTCCCATCACATGGTACATGAGGTGGGGTCCCAGTCACAACCAAAAATACCAATAATATAATGTATATAAAATCTAAAGAAATAAACAGTATGAAAAGATCTAAAATATGCACTAAACAATAATAATATAACACAATATGGCGTATTAAACAGCAGCCTGAACATGAGTCTGTTGTGAGCAGATGGGTAAGAAACCAGTATTATGGATAAAGTGTCAAATATCCAGTTAAAGTGTCATCACACTGATTCTCCTGGTTAGATGTCCATGAGTCTAACAGCCTCAGGGTAGAAGCTGTTCCTCAGTCTAGTGGTTCTACACTTAATGCTCCTCGACCTCCTTCCTGAGGGGAGCAGGACAAAAAGTGTGTGTGCTGGGTGAGTGTGGTCCTTCATGATGCAGGTGGCTCTCTTCCTGCATCTGGAGGTGTAGATGTCTGTGATGGTGGGGAGACTGACTCCAACATCTTCTGTGCAGCCTTCACCACTCTCTGCAGAGCTTTTCTTTCTGCAGCTGTGCAGCCTCCATGCCACTAGGGCTTTAACAGACTACTCGAGTAATTCCTAGGACATCGAGTTTTTTTACAAGGTATTTCACATCGAGTATTCGTAGTGGCGTCATCACATCGCAGTTACAGAACAGAAAATGAAACAACTTCCTGTTTGTAAAGCGTTACGAACCGGTGTTACACCAAATTCTGTGACCACTGTATATTGTGACCATAGGGGGCGGTGTTGCATGCACTGTTGCAGGTACGGGGTGGTCGACCGCCCCACTGTTTTTAGTTTCATTTTTGACGTGCGGCACGTTCTTTCACTTTTGCAGCTTAATAATAAAAACTAATAGTTTGGGTTTTCCTGTGACATCTGCAATATGATAAATGGTAGTCCAGCATAATGTGCACTCCCAATGTTTTGTTGGTCTTTTTTTTGTAAATATTACATTGCGTGTTTTTTTTTAACGTTTTTATTTATTTATTTTAATTTTTTTTGCATCTTGAGATCCTATGACATCATCAACTACTCGAGTTCTACTCGAGCTTTATGTTAATGTCGAGTTTAAAAATTATGTACTCGTTCAACCCCTACATGCCACACGATGATGCCGGGGCACAGGATGCCCTCCCCTGCACACCTGTAGAGACTGAGTGTTCTGTACCTCCTCATATGTGGATTTGTGTGTCAGGAGTACAAAAGCATAACTCAGACCAGAACAGAAACAAGAAAACAGGAGAATTTAACGTTATTATATAATGTTAACTTGTTTCCATCGTCTTCCTGTTACAGGATTGCTCTGAAGGATTTTAATGTTTAAGGCTCTTAAAGGTCTTATTGAGATCAGAATCTTTTACATTATATTTCATCATCATGCTTCATATTAAACACTGGTCAAACCATCAGACGAACTCTGGTCCAAACAGGACCAGTTTGCTTCTCCTCAAGATCCACTTCTACCCACTGGCTCAACTGGAGCCAACTTAATTTGATTTGTTCTGCTTTAATTGTGTTTAAATCTTTGCTGGTTTCCTTTGTTAGTGTCGGCCTCGAGTGTTCAGATATAAATTTTATTTATTTTTGCTCTTTGTTTATTTCAGTGTTTGCTGCTCAGCACTTTACTGAAGCTTGTGTTGTCTGTAAAGATTGTGTGATAATTAAAATTACATTGAGCCATATTTACAACAGTACTGATACATGTTAACTGTTGTTTATTATTTAAAATACACTTTTAAGAAACATTTAATTAGAAATTAGAGTAGAAAATAATGTATAGTGGAACATGATGAATGAAAGAAAGTAAAGCTTGTGCGTTTCCAGCAGCTTGAATTGTGTCAGAGCTGGACTTGGACCTCAAGGACTTGGACCTCAAGGACTTGGACATCCAGTCCAGCGAGTTTTGGACTCCGGTTCAGTTTTTGGGTTTTACTTGGATCTAAACTGGTTCTGTTCGGTCTTTAACCGAGTTATGTCGACTTTATTCAACTCTGCGTGTCATTGATTGCACTGATGCTACAAGAAGAAAGGTTTTGTCTCCATTTCACTGTGTGCATGTGTGTGCGCACGTGTGTGTTATCTGGTTTGACCTTTCTCCATATGGTCTGAGACTGAGGAGGCCAACAGAAGTTGAACTCTACACATGCCATCAGTCTGAGCTGTTAGCCAGGCCAGAAGACACACACACAGACACACACTCTACCTTAGTCATATTCATATCGGGAAAAGATCATTTCTAACCTTCACAATAACTGAATTTTGCCGTACAAACTAAGAAGTGACCCTCACAGAGTTCTTTAAACTTGTAGGATCCACAAAAACCCAGTTATTTTGGACTCCAACATTATAGTAAACACACCAACACACACACATCTGCGCTGCAGGCCCAATGTGCCGTTGTTACCTGGCGCTCATTGTGTGTAGGAGAAACAGACCGAGAGAAGGTCGTAGCCGTGATGTGAGAGTCGTGTTCGCTGCTGGTCGTTGGGTTTGATTGGCGCTCGCTCCTCTTCCACAGCCTCGGGCTCCCTCATCCCTCCCTCCTCCCCCTCCTCCTCCGTCCTCCTCACCTTCCTCCAACAGTCCGTCCAGCCCCCAACAGGAGACACGGAGACATTTCTATTTTTATTTTGCAGTCAAAGTGTTCAGTGTTCTAACAGAAATCACTCAGAGAGTGTATTTAAAAGCCCAGTCTTACTCGTGGTGCTGCCTGAGAGGGATGGATCATGTATAGATCATGTATGGATCATAATAATAATAATAATAATTTTATTTAAAAGCGCCTTTCAGGACATCCAAGGACACTTAACAAACCAATACAGTTCAAACATTATCAGTGACAAATTGAAATATAAAATAAGAATATAAAATACAAAATAATTTAAAATACATTTAGTAAAATTAGTGATAAGCTAGTCTAAAGAGTTGTGTTTTCAGGGCTGTCTTGAACAGAGAAAGGGAGGTGGTGTTTCAAATGTCATTAAAATATAACTAATATTGTCTAACTCTTGCGCGCAGCCAGGGTTTTAAAATATAACTAATAATCTCTAACTTCTACGTTGTGTTAACCAAACAAACTCCTTTTTATTTACTCCAATAAAAAAAAGTAAAATTACTTCGTACCAGGTGGGAAGCGAACCCGCTTCACAGGGTCAAGATAAAAGAGTGTAATAGCAGTTGGCGATCGCTCTGAGCTACAGCGGCGGACTGGATTTTTAGGTGTCCACTTTACCTATATAGCAATCACTCCTCGTAACATTCTAGCTGCACGTAGAAGTTAGAGATTATTAGTTATATTTTAAAACCCTGGCTGCGCGCAAGAGTTAGACAATATTAGTTATATTTTAATGACATTCAGGTCGCGCGGAAAGGCGGAAATGGGTGCGCGCTTTGTGTTATTTACGTTCTAACATAAGCTGATACATAAGCTGATTTGTAATCAGTTATTAACAAAAATTAAACTCAGAAAAACTAATATATATATTCAGCTAACAATTTTTTTTAGGGGTGTCCTCTCTTAAAACACTGTAAGCGTGCACACAAGAACACTCCACCCATGTCAAGTGAACACCCACCCACTTCAAGGCTTGCTCTCCAGACAGTGCGTAATGAACGGAGGCGGGCCAGGGCTGGCTCTGGGCCAACCAGGGACGAGCTGGACTGGGGAGGGCCGGTCAATGCGAAAACGGCTAGAGAGTTGTTAAGGGGGACGAGAAGATGTTCTGATTTTGAAATAGAGTTTTTGGTACCAACAAGAATGATTTCTGTTTTGTTGCTGTTTAGTTGAAGGAAATTGTTAGAAAACCAGTGATTTAGCTCGTTGAGACAGTCGGTGAGGATGGAGGGTGGGTGGAGTTAGGTTTTGATGACAAGTAGAGCTGTGTGTCATCAGCATAACAGTGGAAATGGACGCCGTATTTGCGGAAGATGTGACCTAGAGGAAGGAGGTAAATGATGAAGAGGAGGGGTCCGAGGACAGAGCCTTGGGGGACACCCGTGGAGACAGGGGAAGACTGGGAACGGAAGGATTTAAGCTGAATGAATTGAGTGCGGTCAGAGAGATAGGAGTTGAACCAGTCTAACGGGGTACCTGAGATGCCAATGGAGGTTAGTCTGTTGAGGAGGATAGAATGACAGATGGTGTCGAAGGCAGAACTTAGATCAAGAAGAATGAGGATGGACAGAAGACCAGAGTCAGCAGCAAGAAGAAGGTCGTTAGTAATTTTTACTAGGGCTGTTTCGGTGCTATGGTGGGGGCGAAATCCAGATTGAAACTCTTCATAAATGTTGTTGTTGGACAGGTGAGAGTGAAGTTGACTAGCAACAGTTTTTTCAAGGATCTTGGAGATGAAGGGCAGATTGGAGATCGGACGAAGATTACTGAAGTTGGTGAAGTCAAGACCTGGTTTCTTGATGATGGGGGTGATGGCAGCAGATTTGAAGGCTGTGGGAACAATGCCAGAGGTTAGGGAGGAGTGGATGATATTAGTGATGATAGGGAGCAGAGACGGGAGACAGGATTTAACAAGAACTGTGGGAAATGGGTCAAGTTGACAGGATGAGGACTTGGACTTGCTGATAATGTCAGCAATGTCATCAGCAGAGGGGAGGGAGAAGACAGAGAAAGGGAGGGAGGGAGTTCATGTGTGGACCATGGACACTACTAGACACAAGTCATTTGTTTGAGGCCTTTAAAGAAGAAATACAATAACAGATCCATTTTAGTTTTGGTCCCCAGAAACTTTTTTCAAGAAAAGAAAAAAAAAAAGGGAAAAGAAGTGAGGAAATCTGGACATGTATGAAGACAGCAGGACATGTGTGAGGACAGCAGGACATGTAGGAAGACAGCAGGACATGTGTGAGGACAGCAGGACATGTATGAAGACAGCAGGACATGTATGAAGACAGCAGGACATGTATGAAGACAGCAGGACATGTATGAAGACAGCAGGACATGTATGAAGACAACAGGACATGTATGAAGACAGCAGGACATGTATGAAGACAACAGGACATGTATGAAGACAACAGGACATGTATGAAGACAACAGGACATGTATGAAGACAGCAGGACATGTATGAAGACAGCAGGACATGTATGAAGACAGCAGGACATGTATGAAGACAACAGGACATGTATGAAGACAACAGGACATGTATGAAGACAGCAGGACATGTATGAAGACAACAGGACATGTATGAAGACAACAGGACATGTATGAAGACAACAGGACATGTATGAAGACAGCAGGACATGTATGAAGACAACAGGACATGTATGAAGACAGCAGGACATGTATGAAGACAGCAGGACATGTATGAAGACAGCAGGACATGTATGAAGACAGCAGGACATGTATGAAGACAGCAGGACATGTATGAAGACAGCAGGACATGTATGAAGACAGCAGGACATGTATGAAGACAGCAGGACATGTATGAAGACAGCAGGACATGTATGAAGACAGCAGGACATGTATGAAGACAGCAGGACATGTATGAAGACAGCAGGACATGTATGAAGACAGCAGGACATGTATGAAGACAGCAGGACATGTATGAAGACAGCAGGACATGTATGAAGACAGCAGGACATGTATGAAGACAACAGGACATGTATGAAGACAACAGGACATGTATGAAGACAACAGGACATGTATGAAGACAACAGGACATGTATGAAGACAGCAGGACATGTATGAAGACAGCAGGACATGTATGAAGACAACAGGACATGTATGAAGACAACAGGACATGTATGAAGACAGCAGGACATGTATGAAGACAACAGGACATGTATGAAGACAACAGGACATGTATGAAGACAGCAGGACATGTATGAAGACAGCAGGACATGTATGAAGACAGCAGGACATGTATGAAGACAGCAGGACATGTATGAGGACAGCAGGACATGTATGAAGACAGCAGGACATGTATGAAGACAGCAGGACATGTATGAAGACAGCAGGACATGTATGAAGACAGCAGGACATGTATGAAGACAGCAGGACATGTATGAAGACAGCAGGACATGTATGAAGACAGCAGGACATGTATGAAGACAGCAGGACATGTATGAAGACAGCAGGACATGTATGAAGACAGCAGGACATGTATGAAGACAGCAGGACATGTATGAAGACAGCAGGACATGTATGAAGACAGCAGGACATGTATGAAGACAGCAGGACATGTATGAAGACAGCAGGACATGTATGAAGACAGCAGGACATGTATGAAGACAACAGGACATGTATGAAGACAACAGGACATGTATGAAGACAACAGGACATGTATGAAGACAGCAGGACATGTATGAAGACAGCAGGACATGTATGAAGACAGCAGGACATGTATGAAGACAGCAGGACATGTATGAAGACAGCAGGACATGTATGAAGACAGCAGGACATGTATGAAGACAGCAGGACATGTATGAAGACAGCAGGACATGTATGAAGACAGCAGGACATGTATGAAGACAGCAGGACATGTATGAAGACAGCAGGACATGTATGAAGACAGCAGGACATGTATGAAGACAGCAGGACATGTATGAAGACAGCAGGACATGTATGAAGACAGCAGGACATGTATGAAGACAGCAGGACATGTATGAAGACAGCAGGACAGTGGTGAGATGTGCTGTAGGAGTGACAGATAGCTTCAAGGTGGAGGTGGGAGTGCATCAAGGATCTGCTCTGAGCCCCTTCTTGTTTGCTCTGGTGATGGACCGACTAACAGATGAGGTCAGGCAGGAATCCCCATGGACTATAGCTGTGTTTCCATCCATTTTCATTTCGATTTTTGAGCTAATTTTTGAAATCTCGCAAATATGTAAATACAAATTAATGCGAAGCAGAAGTGTTTCCATCTGCTGGCTTGAAGCGCATCTACCAAGCCACGCACAGCGTCATTACGTCAGACGTCAGCACTGCGCATGTCTACAGTAAACAGGAAGTAGCGGTTGAAAACAGAACCCGGCCACACATCTCGTCAAAATGGAGAGAATATTTCAGGTACGTGTTGCTATCGGGCAAGTTGTATTTATTCTGTCATGCCAACTAGTTTTAGCGATGTTACATGTTGTCCGGAGCGGAAACAGCTGAACGTCACGTGACGTGAATGTTCGCTACGGCAGAACTGAGTCGGCAAATCTGTTTCCATCTGTCGTTTTGCGCATCTGCTCATTTTCGAAGATCCCAAAAACCACCTCAAGCGAGCGTATAAACTTTTTGGCGAATTTGAGGAAGTAAATTCGGATTTTGCCGTTTCCATTAAGCTTTTCTGCTGCGATACTTCAAAATGCGCATCTAGAAACCTTGATGGAAACACGGCTATTGTGATATGTGGTGAGAACAGGGAACAGGTGGAAGAGAACTTGGAGAGGTGGAGGTATGCACTTGAAAGAAGAGGAATGAAAGTCAGCCGTAGTAAGACAGAGTACATGTGTGTGAATGAGAGGGAGGAGTGGAACAGTGAGGCTACAAGGAGCAGAGGTCACAAAGGTGCAGGACTTCAAGTACTTGGGGTCCACTGTCCAGGAAAATGGGGAATGTGGTAAAGAGGTGAAGAAGAGAGTCCAGGCAGGATGGAGTGGATGGAGAAAAGTTTCAGGAGTGATTTGTGACAAAAAGGTGTCAGCAAAGGTCAAAGGAAAAGTTTACAAGACAGTGGTGAGACCAGCTATGTTGTATGGTCTGGAGACAGAGTGAGGTGGAGGACGACTCGCTGTGAAGACCCCTGAAGAGGAACAAACTGAAAGAAGAAGAAGATCCCTGGAAATGTTATTTCCAGTTGTAAAACAAAAGTATGAAAGGAGTACATAATAATAAAAAAGTATTGAAATGAACCCTTTTAGATGTCAGAGTTTACTACCAATCCAGAATCAACATTAATATTATCTCATTTTTGTGTGTAAAAGACTAGATACTGCTTTTTAAATAAAAACACGTTCAAGCTGCCATCAGCTTGAACGTAGCTCCAGTATCAGTTTTCTAAAGAAAAATTAAAAAAACACTGTTACCTTCATGCTCATAGCTTTTTTACATTTCCATACAGAGCAGTGTAGGCCACTAAGAAATATCTTTGATTCATATTCATATGCTAATGTGCTTTCTTCTCTGGAGAAAGGGAGAAAGAAAAGACATTCATCTTATCTTCATTCAACAGATGCAGAGATGAAACGTGCTGCTTCGTCCCGTCAGTGAAGCCGAGTGAAGCTGCAGAACGAACCCGGTCGACCAGCTGTAGATAAAGAACAGCACTCCTGCCTTTACACATCTGTATAACAGCTGTGTTTTGTTCAGTGATAGAAGCAGAAAGAGTCTGGATCAGGGTGAAAACATTCAGCCAAACAGGAAATGTACTTCCTGAGAGGAAACGTCGGAGGCAGAGAGGAGCTGCTGGACAGTCGATGTTCATTTAGCAGACCTGAAGTCCAGCGGACGCCGGCCGAAGAGTGTGCCGTATCTGGTTGAAACTAACCGTAAAAACCGGTCTATAATACGCTGTTTTTTTGCTCATTTGAATGTCCTGCATATTAAACACCAAAGAGTATTATTTATGGATTTTTCCCCATATTTTTAGACCCATTTTTCGCTCTGATTCTTCGTTTTTCATTTTTGGCAAAAATGGTGCAGTACCAGTTTCAGCCGCTATACGGGCGCTGTAGGCAGCAGCCAGCAGAGGACTCAGAAGCCGTTTACGCATTGGCCGGCCCTCCCCGGCTCTCCCAGCTTCTAACCCGGGTTCGGCGTCTTCGCATTTACCTTTTCCGCCCGGGATCCACCCTTGTTCTGGAACCATCTTCACCGTGGTTCTTATCGGGCCGAGCCCGACAGAGCTAGTTTCACGTCATGTACTGCTCTCATTTGATTCGTTGTTTGCAGCAGGGGCGGGACTCATTCAAACAACCTCAGCGCGAGGGTTGAATTTCATTCAAATTTAACTACAGAAACGAGAAACCCCTAAAACAATTGTTAGCTGAATTAGTGTTTCTGAGTTAAATTTTTGTTAATAACTGATCACAAATCAGCTTATGTTACAACGTAAATAACACGAAGCGCACACCCATTTCCGCCTTTCAGCGCGACCTGAATGTCATTAAACAATAACTAATATTGTCTAACTGTTGCGCGCAGCCAGGGTTTTAAAATATAACGAATAATCTCTAACTTTTACGTGCAGCTAAAATGTCAAGAGGAGTGATTCCTATATGGGGAAGTTGGACACCTGAAAATTCAGTCCGCTCGAATAGCTCAACGAGTTAATGCATTGTCGTTTTGACCGGGAGAAGTGGGTTCGCTTCCCGCCTGGGACAAAGTTATTTATTTTTATTTTTTTATTGGAGTAAATAAAAAGGAGTTTGTTAACCAAACAAACTCCTTTTTATTTAAAAGAAAATGTGAATAAAGAAAAAAAAAAGTAAAATAACTTTGTCCCAGGCGGGAAGCGAACCCACTTCTCCCGGTCAAAATGACAATGCATTAACTCTTTGAGCTATACCAGCGGACTGGATTTTCAGGTGTCCAACTTCCCCATATAGGAATCACTCCTCTTGACATTTTAGCTGCACGTAAAAGTTAGAGATTATTCGTTATATTTTAAAACCCTGGCTGCGCGCAACAGTTA
>JBBPBX010013667.1:37622-52030 GCA_038048925.1 Garcialebias charrua
TATCTCCAAGTCATACCTGACATGTGTGAAGATGAATGTCAGTAACTAATATTTAATCGTATTGACAGACCGTGAACCTAGATGACCTGTAAATGACTCAATAGTAAATTACGATGGTATATTCAGTGAGCTGTAACATTTTTCAGCAGCTCTTCTTTTACCCATAAAGGGGAGAAAGCCATGCTAATTAAATTACTTCAATCTCCAAAGTAGGGCAATTATAGGATTTAATTGGTCGGCAAATGGTTGATTAGATAGTTAACTAATGCTTGATTAAAAAAATGTCACAGGACTTATATGGCATTGAGTGGTCTTTACATGTAGGGGAGGAGTATTTTAGGTGAGGATGGAACTCTGAAAAAAAAAACTTTTATGTGTAGGATCAAAAGAAAAATTGTAGGGTGTTTTCTCTCGCAACATTTCTCATTGTGCCTCCCTCAGACACAAAGTCTATAAATGTGTGGAGTGGAGGGATTTTCTCTAATCTTTCACTTTACTGCTGACAGCAGAGATAAATGAATGAAGAAAGCTTGGCCACCACACAAAGAAAAGGCCCCTGGGATGAAGCAGAGGAACATCTGACACGTCCCCCCTCTGACCAGGCTGCATTGCCTTCAGAGCATTATTTGGTCATTTCAGATATTTCATCATGTTTTTCCCATCCTAACTGTGAAAGGTCAAAATAAATTTCAGCTCTAAATGTACATGCTCAGTGGTCAGTATTGAGACAGCCATTGAGATTATGGGAAATGTGATTGTGATTGTATTTTTGATGTGCGACTACTAAAAATATCTCTGGAGAAAAATCACAATGGTTTGAATAACATCTTTGCACAATTGTTTTACTGCAGTATTTGGGTTAAAGAGGTTGTTGAGACTTTTAAATGGAAGTTTTGTGGAAATTATATGAACAATTCTCATTTTACATTTGGTAAATACCGATAGCTTTTTGAAGAACTTGACATTGCATGAGTCAAAGTCTGATTGGACTGAGAAGCATTGTAATGGATTACAGTACTTCCATCTTTAAAAAAAAAATCATAGCAGTTCATTAAATTCAGTTTTATAAACGTTTACTATGCCATTAATTATCATCACATGGTCGTTGGGGGAGAAATGATATACCTGCTGAAAGTGAAACAGCTGGATGCTGCTGCTTTTTTAATTTATAAATAACATCATAATAAAAAAAAACTATTAAATAAAAAAAATGCACACATACAGGTGAGACATAGCCTGGCCCTTGCCTTCCTGCACAGCTCCGCTCAATTCTCATTTCCCTTCACTGCACAGTCTGGGATTCCTCCCATAGACAACGATTTCTCCGGCCGATTTTTGACCGGACCAATCAGAGAGCAGAAGGCGGAGTTTTGAACGACGTCGACTGACGTCGTCATTCAAAATGGCTGCCGCCACGAAGGAATTTTCAATAAAACAAGGTAAAAAACTATTATTTCTCTGCTGAGAAAAAATATATTTCATAGCTGACGTTATATCAGAAGTGTTCCTGAGCAATCAGAGAGCAGAAGGCGGAGTTTTGAACGATGTCGACTGACGTCGTCATTCAAAATGGCTGCCGCCACGAAGGAATTTTCATCAAAACAAGGTAAAAAACTATTATTTCTCTGCTGAGAAAAAATATATTTCATAGCTGACGTTATATCAGAAGTGTTCCTGAGCAATCAGAGAGCAGAAGGCGGAGTTTTGAACGATGTCGACTGACGTCGTCATTCAAAATGGCTGCCGCCACGAAGGAATTTTCAATAAAACAAGGTAAAAAACTATTATTTCTCTGCTGAGAAAAAATATATTTCATAGCTGACGTTATATCAGAAGTGTTCCTGAGCAATCAGAGAGCAGAAGGCGGAGTTTTGAACGATGTCGACTGACGTCGTCATTCAAAATGGCTGCCGCCACGAACGAATTTTCATCAAAACAAGGTAAAAAACTATTATTTCTCTGCGGAGAAAAAATATATTTCATAGCTGACGTTATATCAGAAGTGTTCCTGAGCTTAACAGTTCCTGGTTTACCCTGTGCTTTGCACCAACATTTGAAAACTTCTAGTCCACGCCCACCTGCTGTGGGCCCACGCCCTCGGTCCATAAGAACCCCTCTCGACCGAGGAACTGCTCCCAATGGCAAATAAATTTTTTCAGCCAAAGAGCCAATGGGGCTTCAAAGGCTTAAAGGGCTACGCCCACACTCATGGAATCTAGGGTTACAATACGTAACCGTCGTTCCATTTCCTGTGGGCGTAGCCCTTTAAGCCACGCCTTTTGGGTTAAAGGGCGGAGCATGATATGGTCCATGCCCCATTGGGTCTGACTGAACCATAACCAGTCCTGGCAACCGCCACACCAAAAGAGGCAAGCAGGTGAGCAATCATCTGATGATGAGAGAAAAGCTATTTAAAAAAATAGCACCCCTCAATAAGGACATAAACAACTGTGTCAGTTCATCAATGATTCTTATTGATAACGAAAATAAAGGATTCATTTTACAGCAACCCTGAGAACCGAATGTGTCAAGGAGGAGCTGGAAACGTCCTGTAGATAGAAACGGGTGAAAGGAGTGGCAGACGACCAGGAGGCCGCAGAACAGATATCCTGCACAGAGACGCCACTGAGTAAAACTGTGGAAGTCGCCATCCCTCGAGTAGAGTGAGCTCTAACACCGTCAGGAGGCTGTAGACCAGATGAAATGTAGGCCTGGGAAATAGCCTCACACAGCCAGTGTGACAACCGTTGAGAGGTCAAGGGTTGACCTTGAGAACACTCTCTGAAATGCACAAAGAGCCTATCAGATTTACGTGTCGCAGCTGTGCGATTCACATAACACCTGAGGGCTCGCACTGGGCAAAGTAAATGCAACTGCTCTTCCTCAGAGTTAGCATGAGGAGGAAGGCAAAGACCATCCAATGTGATGATCCTGGACCTGAATGAACTTGTGATAATCTTAGGTTCAAAACGCAGGATTTGGCCTGAGTTCAGCAGAACACCCATCTCCTTGAATCTTCAGGAAGGAAGGAGAGGCAGACAGGCCAGAGAGGTCGCTCACTCTTTTAGCTGATGACAATGCTAACAGTAGAGCTGTTTTGAGTGATAAGAGTTTTAAAGAAACCTCATTCAGAAGCTCAAAAGGATCCTTCGTTAAAGCATTTAACACAATAACTAGATCCCATTTAGGGGCCAGGGGACGAGAGACCGGCCTGAGACGGCGAGCACCCTTTAAAAAACGTTTCATCAGGGGATTATTGAACACAGTTCTGTCATTAAACCCCCTCATGACATGAAGAGATTGCAGCAGCATACGTTTTAACGGTGCTGAAGGCCAGGTTTCTGTCCAATAACAGTTGTAAGTATGAGAAAAATGTGGCCCAGATGACATGAACATGGGTCCAGTTGTTTTTCTAAGCACCAGCGCTGAAAAACAGCCCATTTTGATGCATAAACAGCGATTGTAGACTGCGCGCGTGAACCCTGAATGGTTCCAATGACCTCTTTAGAAAAACCCAAGGTTTTCTAAGCGTTGTCGTTCAGCATCCAAGCCCACAGATGCTGACCTAATTACTGGATGACTCCTTATTGCGCCCCCTGCCTGCAGGAGAGCATCGTCCCTCCAGGTGAGCTTCCAGGAGCGGCCTGCCAGCTGCTGCAGAACTGGGAACCATGGTGCGTTCATGCGCTCTGGAGCGATCAGAATTACTGATACTCCTTCTTCCCTCACTCTCTCCAGCAGTGCTGATAGTAGAGGGACCGGGGAAAACGCATAAATTAATGTTTTGGGCCATGGTTTGTGGGCAAATGCATCCACCCCTAGCGGGGGGGTGTCGAGGGGACTCAGGGAAAAAAACAGGGGACACTGAGTTTTCTCGCGTCGCCAACAAGTCCACTTCCGCCCTCCCGAACCTGGTCCAGATTTGGGACACCAGGTTCGGGTGTAACGTCCAGTCTCTGTCCAGAGGTCCCCCTCTCGACATGATGTCCGCCCCCCTGTTTAGAACACCTGGGATGTAAACAGCCCTCAGTGATCTGAGGTGAACGTGTGCCCAGCAGAGCAGCTCCCTGGCTGTGTTCAGGAGCTGCGCTGAGCGGACTCCGCCCTCGCGGTTTATATAAGCAGCAGCTGTTCTGTTGTCCGTGTGCACGAGGACATCCTGCTGTCGAAGCATGTGAACAAAGTGCCTCAGAACTTTGTGCACTGTTAATAATTCCAACACGTTGATGTGAAGAGACGTGCCGGGTGGCCACGTCCCGCCCACCGTCTGAGATTGGCATGTGCCCCCCCAACCGGAAAGAGACGCATCGGTGAAGACCGCCTTCCGTGACGTCACTTTGCCCAGGGGAACCCCTTCTGACAGAGTCCTGGGATTCCCCCAGAAAACAAGGTCCGTCCTCACTGAGGGAGGGATCGTGACTCGGCGTCTTTTGTGGCGTACAGGGTCTATTCTCTGGCGAATAAACCATCTCTGTAACTTCCGCATGTTCAATAACCCGAGTTTTAGAACAGCGTGATCCGCGGCCATCATCCCTAACAGCCGCATAATTGTGATCGCTGAAAACAGTTCTGTGGGGCTGGACACGCTGAAGGAGTGACGTCAGCGACTCCTTCCTCTGATCTGAGAGGCGAGCTCTCATGCTCACGGTGCAGAGACTCACGCCTAAATAAACTGTTTGTTGTGCTGGTGAAGTGGAGCTATTTTCCCAATTTATGGCAAAGCCCAATTGGGTCAAATGATTCACTAAGATCAGCGTCTGTTCTGCTGCTTCTGTCTTCGACCAAGACAGGAGCAATAGATCGTCGATGTAATAGATTACCCTCAGCCCCTGCGACCGCAGCGGGTTTAGGGCTGCATCGATGACCTTCGTGAAAGTTCTCGGGGCGAGCGCGTACCCGGAGGGGAGGCGCTTGAACTCGCAACAGGTTCCCTGAAAGGCGAACCTGAGGAATTTCCGGTGTTTCTTCACGATCGGTACATGGAAGTAAGCGTCTCGGAGATCGATTGTTACGAACCAGCCCCCTGACGTCACACACTCGAGCACACGTTTTATCGTCAACATATGAAATGGACGTTTGACAACGTATCTGTTGAAAGCCGACCAATCCAGAGTCGGTCTGAGACCTCCCGACTTCTTGGAGACCAGGAAATATTTTGAATAAAACCCGGTGCGCTCCTCGCCCAAGGGGACCCGGGAAATGACGTTCTTGGTCAGTAGTTCCTGTAGTTCTAACTGCAGCGACACGCCCGGAGCCGGGGACGTGAGTTTCGTCCCCACGACCCCATTGAAACTGGGCGGTGTCCCTGCAAACTGCAGAGCGTAGCCGTTCAGAACCAGACCTCGTAACCAGCTGTTTAACGAGCAAGTCTGGAGCTAAGCTGCACTGTGGTTCGACAGCGGAGCAGCCATAACGTTCCTTCGCCTGAGACGAGATAGACTGGTCTCTATCGCCGCCATGCGGACAGAGTCCGCATTGGCCCAAGGGAGACCCGGCTGGAAAAGGGCGTTTGCTGAATGAGTCAGTGACTGTACCTGAAGCATGCTCGGATGGCGAGAGATACGACAAAGTCCTGGCCGGGACAGAAGTGTCCAGACCAGGCTCATGAAAATTAGCCTTTTTAAAGAAAGCAAAAGTGTGCCCGACTCGTTCGTGCTGTTCAGAGCTCTGAGCCTGGAAGCAGTCACGTGAGCGCGCTCCCCAGTTGAGTGGGGAGGCGGCGGGGGGCTCACAGGTGGGTCACGTAGCGCACGTACAGACCGGCTCTGTGATACATCTTGTGAGGAAACAGTCGACTGTTTTGTCATCTGAGTTCGGAGATGCGTTCACGAGCCTCGGAGAAAGGGCAACCATCGTGTTTGAACAAAGAACACTGTTTTCAAAAACAGAAACTTTATTTGCTTGAAACAAAAACACTGTGAAAAAACATCTCCCGCACACCGTCACTTCTTCCACTGGTCTTTCTTTCCGCTCTGACCCCTTCCCCTGCCTTACCCGGGTCTCTGGGAGTATGGGGACGGGTAAAACTTTGACGTGCCTGGAGGCTGCGGCGTGGCGAAAGTTTGATAGGGCGCAGAGAAACCCTGCTGGTTGCGGTACTGCTTGTTCTGCTCGCGCGGGCGCGCCGGCCCGGGTGTTGCACGAGGGTCCACTCTAGGCGAAGCTGAGTGTTTACGGACCTGTTCCAGGGCGTCGGAGGAGGACTGCAGCTGCTCGAACACAGTCTTGTAGTGCTCCCCGAAAAAGCCCTGAGCAGAAATCGGCCCCTGCAGCAGCATCTTCTTAACATCCTCAGGGATGGAGTAGGACAGTTTTAGCCAAACCTGTCGCTGCAGCAGCGTGGCCCACGCTGAGATCCTGGCTGATCAGGTGGCCAGGAGCTCGCACATGTATGTGATGGTGTCCAGAGCCGCTCCTGCAGATTCGTGCGTCGGCTCCTGCCCGACCGCGTACGCCAAAAAGGCAATGTTATTTGCGACCGCCCCCACCTGCGCGGAGCATTTGTGGATGCGGTCCTGCATCTTGGTGGAAAACTGGTCCCCCGCCGACGGCGGTGTAACAGCTGTCCCCACGTGTTTTGCTGGTTTGACTCCAAAGACGCCGGGCAAGCTGGACTCCAGCGGCGGCACCGGGGGGAAGATCTGGTCTGTCAGCCCCTGGACCTTCGTAGCTGGGATGAAAGACAGGACCTGACGGTGTGTTTTTTCACCAACTGAAGACTACTAGCAAGATAAGAAGACCACTATGGATCCCAGCCAACCATTCAAGTGCTGCACAGGATGTTTTAGCGGGTACATCCAGAAGGATGACAAGCACCCGTTCTGCGAGTCCTGTCTCGGACCCAACCACGCTCGGCAGGCCATGGTCCAGAACCTAACCTGTCGAGCCTGCATGTTTCTGCCGATGGAGGAAAGGCAGCGCCGGTTCAGCCTCTTCCCTCCGACGGAAGTAGGTCTGCAACCGATGGAGGACTCACTCAGCCTCGGCTTCGAGCAGCTGGCTGACTACGGGTCCTCGAGGGTATCTAGCGAGTCCGGTCTGTACTCTCCCGAAGGGTCAGACCCGACTTCGTGAGGCACGGGTTTACCCTGTGCTTTGCACCAACATTTGAAAACTTCTAGTCCACGCCCACCTGCTGTGGGCCCACGCCCTCGGTCCATAAGAACCCCTCTCGACCGAGGAACTGCTCCCAATGGCAAATAAATTTTTTCAGCCAAAGAGCCAATGGGGCTTCAAAGGCTTAAAGGGCTACGCCCACACTCATGGAATCTAGGGTTACAATACGTAACCGTCGTTCCATTTCCTGTGGGCGTAGCCCTTTAAGCCACGCCTTTTGGGTTAAAGGGCGGAGCATGATATGGTCCATGCCCCATTGGGTCTGACTGAACCATAACCAGTCCTGGCAACCGCCACACCAAAAGAGGCAAGCAGGTGAGCAATCATCTGATGATGAGAGAAAAGCTATTTAAAAAAATAGCACCCCTCAATAAGGACATAAACAACTGTGTCAGTTCATCAATGATTCTTATTGATAACGAAAATAAAGGATTCATTTTACAGCAACCCTGAGAACCGAATGTGTCAAGGAGGAGCTGGAAACGTCCTGTAGATAGAAACGGGTGAAAGGAGTGGCAGACGACCAGGAGGCCGCAGAACAGATATCCTGCACAGAGACGCCACTGAGTAAAACTGTGGAAGTCGCCATCCCTCGAGTAGAGTGAGCTCTAACACCGTCAGGAGGCTGTAGACCAGATGAAATGTAGGCCTGGGAAATAGCCTCACACAGCCAGTGTGACAACCGTTGAGAGGTCAAGGGTTGACCTTGAGAACACTCTCTGAAATGCACAAAGAGCCTATCAGATTTACGTGTCGCAGCTGTGCGATTCACATAACACCTGAGGGCTCGCACTGGGCAAAGTAAATGCAACTGCTCTTCCTCAGAGTTAGCATGAGGAGGAAGGCAAAGACCATCCAATGTGATGATCCTGGACCTGAATGAACTTGTGATAATCTTAGGTTCAAAACGCAGGATTTGGCCTGAGTTCAGCAGAACACCCATCTCCTTGAATCTTCAGGAAGGAAGGAGAGGCAGACAGGCCAGAGAGGTCGCTCACTCTTTTAGCTGATGACAATGCTAACAGTAGAGCTGTTTTGAGTGATAAGAGTTTTAAAGAAACCTCATTCAGAAGCTCAAAAGGATCCTTCGTTAAAGCATTTAACACAATAACTAGATCCCATTTAGGGGCCAGGGGACGAGAGACCGGCCTGAGACGGCGAGCACCCTTTAAAAAACGTTTCATCAGGGGATTATTGAACACAGTTCTGTCATTAAACCCCCTCATGACATGAAGAGATTGCAGCAGCATACGTTTTAACGGTGCTGAAGGCCAGGTTTCTGTCCAATAACAGTTGTAAGTATGAGAAAAATGTGGCCCAGATGACATGAACATGGGTCCAGTTGTTTTTCTAAGCACCAGCGCTGAAAAACAGCCCATTTTGATGCATAAACAGCGATTGTAGACTGCGCGCGTGAACCCTGAATGGTTCCAATGACCTCTTTAGAAAAACCCAAGGTTTTCTAAGCGTTGTCGTTCAGCATCCAAGCCCACAGATGCTGACCTAATTACTGGATGACTCCTTATTGCGCCCCCTGCCTGCAGGAGAGCATCGTCCCTCCAGGTGAGCTTCCAGGAGCGGCCTGCCAGCTGCTGCAGAACTGGGAACCATGGTGCGTTCATGCGCTCTGGAGCGATCAGAATTACTGATACTCCTTCTTCCCTCACTCTCTCCAGCAGTGCTGATAGTAGAGGGACCGGGGAAAACGCATAAATTAATGTTTTGGGCCATGGTTTGTGGGCAAATGCATCCACCCCTAGCGGGGGGGTGTCGAGGGGACTCAGGGAAAAAAACAGGGGACACTGAGTTTTCTCGCGTCGCCAACAAGTCCACTTCCGCCCTCCCGAACCTGGTCCAGATTTGGGACACCAGGTTCGGGTGTAACGTCCAGTCTCTGTCCAGAGGTCCCCCTCTCGACATGATGTCCGCCCCCCTGTTTAGAACACCTGGGATGTAAACAGCCCTCAGTGATCTGAGGTGAACGTGAGCCCAGCAGAGCAGCTCCCTGGCTGTGTTCAGGAGCTGCGCTGAGCGGACTCCGCCCTCGCGGTTTATATAAGCAGCAGCTGTTCTGTTGTCCGTGTGCACGAGGACATCCTGCTGTCGAAGCATGTGAACAAAGTGCCTCAGAACTTTGTGCACTGTTAATAATTCCAACACGTTGATGTGAAGAGACGTGCCGGGTGGCCACGTCCCGCCCACCGTCTGAGATTGGCATGTGCCCCCCCAACCGGAAAGAGACGCATCGGTGAAGACCGCCTTCCGTGACGTCACTTTGCCCAGGGGAACCCCTTCTGACAGAGTCCTGGGATTCCCCCAGAAAACAAGGTCCGTCCTCACTGAGGGAGGGATCGTGACTCGGCGTCTTTTGTGGCGTACAGGGTCTATTCTCTGGCGAATAAACCATCTCTGTAACTTCCGCATGTTCAATAACCCGAGTTTTAGAACAGCGTGATCCGCGGCCATCATCCCTAACAGCCGCATAATTGTGATCGCTGAAAACAGTTCTGTGGGGCTGGACACGCTGAAGGAGTGACGTCAGCGACTCCTTCCTCTGATCTGGGAGGCGAGCTCTCATGCTCACGGTGCAGAGACTCACGCCTAAATAAACTGCACACCGTCACTTCTCCCACCCCCCCTTTTGGGTTTACCCTGTGCTTTGCACCAACATTTGATACCCGGGTCTCTGGGAGTATGGGGACGGGTAAAACTTTGACGTGCCTGGAGGCTGCGGCGTGGCGAAAGTTTGATAGGGCGCAGAGAAACCCTGCTGGTTGCGGTACTGCTTGTTCTGCTCGCGCGGGCGCGCCGGCCCGGGTGTTGCACGAGGGTCCACTCTAGGCGAAGCTGAGTGTTTACGGACCTGTTCCAGGGCGTCGGAGGAGGACTGCAGCTGCTCGAACACAGTCTTGTAGTGCTCCCCGAAAAAGCCCTGAGCAGAAATCGGCCCCTGCAGCAGCATCTTCTTAACATCCTCAGGGATGGAGTAGGACAGTTTTAGCCAAACCTGTCGCTGCAGCAGCGTGGCCCACGCTGAGATCCTGGCTGATCAGGTGGCCAGGAGCTCGCACATGTATGTGATGGTGTCCAGAGCCGCTCCTGCAGATTCGTGCGTCGGCTCCTGCCCGACCGCGTACGCCAAAAAGGCAATGTTATTTGCGACCGCCCCCACCTGCGCGGAGCATTTGTGGATGCGGTCCTGCATCTTGGTGGAAAACTGGTCCAGTGTTTTGCTGGTTTGACTCCAAAGACGCCGGACAAGCTGGACTCCAGCGGCGGCACCGGGGGGAAGATCTGGTCTGTCAGCCCCTGGACCTTCGTAGCTGGGATGAAAGACAGGACCGGAGCTCTGTTCTTCAGCGGATTGCTGGTCTGTGCCTGCAGCAGCTTTTTGATTTCAGGGAGGCAGGGCCAGATGTTCTGCTCCTCGCTCCCCGATTTGGCGGCAAATCTTCCCGCCAGGCGTGAGGAGGACTGTGGCGTGGTGCCTTCAGGGACCTCCATGTTCCACGCGCTAGCCGCCCACCTGGTCAGTCCGGGCAGAGCGCTGTTCAGAGACACGTGCTCGTCCTGCTCGTCTGCTCTTGTCCTGGGTCCCCAGGGGATGGCGCTCGGCTGCTGCCTGGTGTCTCGTCCTGAGGCCGGAGGGGCACTTGGGTTGGAGACGCTGGGCCCGGCGCGTAGCTCGTGGCGGCCGCTCCGGCGGGCATGACTGCTCCCACGGTGGAGGGTATGGCCGGCCCCGCGCCTCCCACGGGAGATGGCGTGACGAGGAGGCTAGTCGACTCCGGCATGCGGAGAAAAAACGAAGCTTTGTGCACAAAAGTCAAAATTTTTAACAGTTCCTAAATCAATTCACGAAATGGTCAAATCTGCTGGATATTAAATAGTTTCGGTTTGATATTTTCCAAACAGCCTCGGGTGCGCTACGAAAATAAATGATAAAAAATCGAATTTTATCTCAAATGTTTCATCTAGGCCAACAGTCAGTAAATTAAAGACATATAATTACACACTGGTGGCAGAAAAAATATCCACCGAGTGGTTTCTGAGCAATTTATCTGATAGCCTGGACCTCGCCAGGCTAAACTAACAAAACTCTGCCTCCTGTTCTCTGATTGGTCCATTCAAAAATCTCCAGGAGAAATTGTTGTCTATGGCAGAGATGCCAGACCCTAGTCCAAAGCGAAGTGAAGGACAAGGGTCTGGTTTAAACCAGGCTAGGTGAGACATTCATTGTTAGAATGTTTTTCACAGGATGCCACTTAAAACAAAACTAATAATAATAATAAATTCAATTTATAACGCACTTTTCATTACTGAAAATCTCAAAGTGCTACACATATATTGAATGCTACACACATTCATAAACCGGTGGCGGCAGACTACCATGCAAGGTGCTTTTCAGTCCTACCGGGAGCAACTCGGGGTTAAGTGTCTTGCCCAAGGACACAACGACACATGGTGCGGGTCCCGGGAGTCGAACCGCCAACTTTCCGATCGGGAGACGACTGCCATTACCACTACACCACGGCCGCCCTAACTAAACTATCATTTTAGCGTGAACAGAAATTGAGGAAGTGATAATAAATCTGTCATGTTTTCATTCAAATTCTCTCACCAAGGAGTTAAACAAAAAGTTTTGACAGCTAGTCCAAACTGTTGTTTTCTCTGGTAAACATTTGTCAAATAAAATTCACAAGTCCCTTTATAGCGACATGAAACTTACAGTTACAGCAGATTTTTTTTATCAAGCTGTTTTGCATCCTTGGCTGACATTTATTTACATTTGTCATGAATGTTCATGTCTCCATGTCCATATGTTGCGAGGTGTCTCTCAGTCCAACACTGTCAGCACTTTAGAGCCGTTTTAATTGCCAAGTTAATTAACGTCAATTTAGACAACATCAAATGGTCTCGGCTGGCTGAAAGGAACGTGTGAGGAAGAAGATTCAACTGCTGCCGTCTGAGGGTGGGAATCATTTTGTGTTCCTGATTTACTCTAGATGATTTATTGCCTTGTTTTTATTTCAAAAGGCATGGGAGCAAAGGATTGTTGTGTCTAAATTAGAGCATTAACTGCATGTTTATGACGCAAACGTTGGAAGGAATAAAATGTGTAGATGCTATTTGAACTAATGACTCAATGCATGTGATGCTGAAAAGTTTCAACATGTGGAAAGTTTTTTCTGAGACTGCTAAAATGAGACTTTTTTTGTTGTATTTTTCACATTATGCCAAATGTATTTATTGTGTGACATGACGTGCAGGCAGGTCAGCTGTTACATCGTAGAACCATGCAGTTCATGCAGAATGTATGCCAATGAAAATGACCACAAGCAGAAGAAGGAGATTAGTACATATAAATACTGTATGGAGATATTATGTGTGATTTGTTGTTATCGATTCCTGTACATCTAATCATTCTTGGATTGTAGCGGCACATAAAATTCCTTGTGGAAAAATCCCTCATCTTATTTTGTTTTGAGAAAAAACAACTGAAAACTTCACTTTCCAGCTCATTGTCAGCACTTATACAGTGTGAAATTGTAGACAGATGAGTAAAACACAACATGAGTATCAGGCTGAGATAGTATGAAAACTGATGTGGGGGTGTCTGCAAGATCCCAGTGGTTTAGGAACTGCTGGCTTGGATTTGATGCAGAACTGTTCTTTGTAATGTCTGTCTTAAACACAAACACACTTATCTCTGTCTGAAGTCTCCGTCTGAAAGACATCTCATGCTGCAGACAGATACAGTCCTGCATGCAAATCCCTGAACATCCCCCCAAAATGCAGGTCTAAAGAACACAGGTGAAACAAATTTAAAGAAAAAGTTCAGACCTTTTAATGTGGAGTTCGTGGCGACATCATGAACAACCATTATTTTACGCGTCTTAGGTATCTTTTTAGAAATACCTCAGTTTAGAGACGAACATTTTCTTTTAAGAGCCGTCACAATGACCATGCAATGAGACAGTATAAAGTGACACTGTAAGCTTTTTAGTTAAATCAAATTTGAAGTATTTCTCCAAACTGAGATCTTTAAACAGCTATCTAAACAAGTAAGACATGAACTGTTCACAATCTTTCCACAGAGCTACATTTCAGATTATCAGAATTATCCCTTACATACCCTAATTTACGGCATATATGTCACAGTTTTTTGCATAGATTTGTCTGCCCTGTGACTTATACGCCAAAGTGACTTATATATGTTTTTTCCCATATTCATAATGCAATTTTTGACTGACGCTTTAAATTTTGAAGAACTACAACAGCGAGTCCTCCCGTGCGCACTCGCTTCACTCAGCTGGTGCAGGTGGAGCAATGCTGGATGGATGGATGGTGCTGCATCGCCCAGGCAAAATGAAGTTGTTTCGACCATTAAATAAACACATAATAAACGCAACGGGTCAGCAGTGACACATAATAAATGCAACTTATACGCCGAAGTGATTAATACATGTTTTTCTTTTTTATATGGCATAAACAACTGAAATAAAGTGTTTCAGAGGTTTGATTCTCACAGATCAGACATGAACAATATTTTGCATAAATGGGTATCTGTCATTTTACATTTTGAGAACCTTAACAGTTACATACATTAAAAAAAAAAATCATAACTCCTATTCAATGAACTATAATCCCAAATTCAATCAAGATTTGGTGATTTAACTTTTTTTATTTCGCTCCTTTTCTGTGCAAATAGATTGCAAGCTGTGAGAGTGCACGAGTCAACTTGCACAAGTTTTTCCCTGCTCCAACGGCTGCAGAGGCTGATCTGAAGTGATGGATGCGTCCAGAGAGACGGACCTAAAAGTTGTTAATTGAAAATTGAAGCGGTGTTGAGACGTTATTGATTTTCACACTTTGCAGTGAGCAGAGCTGTGCCACTGTGAGAGATGGTGAAGAGGTGAACTGGGAGAAAGCATGGAGGGTCAAAGCAGGAGCATCCACACAGAGTGTGGGAGGAGGAAGAGCAAAGAGGGCAAAGGGCCAAGAGGGAGAGTGGGTTGCAAAATTGGGCATTTAGAGCATCAGTGTAACATAACTCCACATTTTTGGCTATCTTAAAGTCAAAGAATGCTTCCAGCTGCTGGAACTCTTCTGAATAAGGGAACCCTTCAAATTTTTGCCTTTTCTTCACAGCATCGATCAGTCTGCAGCCAGTCAGTCCCTGGGCTGTGTGCAAGTCAACACAAAGCACCCAACCCTCCAACTTGTGCTGGATTAATCAATAGAGGAGGGGGAATCCTGTTTACAATTGTGTTTTGTGGCCTTTTCAAATG
>JBBPBX010013668.1:4652-52028 GCA_038048925.1 Garcialebias charrua
TCCTTTCAGGTTGTAACAGCTCATTCTTTTTACAAAATTTACTTGAACATTTAGAGGCAATGAATTTTTATGAGCTCTATACATTACCAACAAAATGTTGTAATTTACCAAATCATAAAACTTAAGCAACCGAAGTTGCTTAAACAATATATTCTAAGGATGGCAGTAAGGTTTTCCCGCAATAGTTCGCACTGCTCTTTTTTGTAAAATAAATATAGGGTTTGTCAAGGTTTTACACGCCTTTCCCCAAACCGCCTTTCCCCAAACCGCCTTTCCCCAAACCGCCTTTCCCCAAACCTCTATACAGTAAATCAGTTAGTAAAATTAAGTAGAATTATTCATTTTGTGATGTAGTTTGAAGGTTATCATTGGTTGAACAAACAGTGAAATAAGGGGCAGATATAATAAGATTTCATCTTCTTTCTGCTCCCTTCATTTTATCCTACTTGTATTCTTGTATCTGATGAAACTGTCTTGTATTGTTCTTTTAAAATGAATGAATAAACATCAAAATCAAATCAAATCAAATCAAATTTCCCGGACCCCCTCCAGCCTCGGGCTCCGGCCTGTCATGGCAACTGTCTCCATGATCCTCCATCCGCCTGCACGGACCGAACTCTACAGAAGAGTTCCGTTACGCGAGGAAACCTTGGATGTTCTCTGTCTGCCGGACCCCATTCTGAAGAACAGTACCGTATTTTCCGGTATATAGGTCGCACCTTTTTATGTTTTTTTTTTCAAGGCCTGCGACCTATACACTGGTGCGACCTATATATGGCTTATCACTTTCGGCGAAACAAATTTTTAAATCCAGCTCATTTCACAATTACGTTCATTTATTAAGGAAAAGTTCAGCTCAGACATATATTTGCTATAATTTTTATCAAACAAATAATTGTTTTTAAGTGTTAATCTTCTTAAAAGCCTTGCTGTGCGCTCCTGTGGCAGACATTTGCAGCAGAGCTAAACGTAGGTGCGACCTATACACAGGTGCGACCTATCTAGGGATTTTTCCAATCTATTGGTGATAATTGGACAACATGCTGGTGAAGATTCTCAGTCGTCCAGGACATGATAAATCAAAAAAGGCGTATTGAACGTATTGAACGCCTTTTAATTGGACAATGCGACCTATACACAGGTGCGACCTATACACCAGAAAATACTGTAATCATCTATTGTCGCAGTCATTATCATCAAGCTGCTAACGGGGAACGCACTGCTAACAAGACCACGCTGCTAACATGAGCATGTTGCTAAGGGTGTCTTCAACCTGATAGTCCAGTAGACTCAGTTTGGTTGGGCAGCACGGTGGCATAACTGGTAGAGCTGCTGCCTCTCAACGAGAAGGTTGCCGGTTCAAATCCCGGTCCGGGGCCTTTCTGGGTGGAGTTTGCATGTTCTCCCCGTGCATGCGTGGGTTTCCTCCGGGTACTCCGGTTTCCTCCCACAGACCAAAAAACATGCACGTTAGGCTGATTGGTGACTCTAAATTGACCCTAGGTGTGAGTGTGAGAGTGGATGGTTGTTTGGTGTGAGTGAGACAGGTCCCTCTTGTAAATGAGTCCCCGTGACTCAACGAGGCTAGCCTGTATAAATAAAGGTTGAATGAATGAATGAATGAATGAATGGTTGGGGACCAATATTCATAACATTTGTTTACATTTCAGCTGGTGCAGTTCTCATTCACATTGCACTGAGTCAATCAAGCCGTTTGCCTGTGGTGGCACTGCACCAAGAACTACTGAAGGAAATGACACAAAAACCTCTAAAGAAGACACTTCTTCTTCTGGAAATAAAAAGAAAAGCAGAGTAGCGTCAAATTTTAGTGGTTTTAGGATTTCTGGTTTGTCATTTTTCAACAATGGACTCAGCATGAGCAGAAGATGAGGCAGAAGACCATGGAGAATGTTGTTTTTCACACAAGGCGGATGACAGCTCCATGTGAGAAATGTGCATTTGTTTTCCATGCGCTGTAGTCCACTTCCTGCTTTTGGAGCAGTCTCCGGTCCACTTGCATTCACACTGCATTCGAACCGTGCCAGAGTTCACTTCAACCGAACAGAGACCTAGATATCCTCAATCCACAAAGCCACCAAACAAAACTGATTCCCACAAACGGCATACTCCAACGTGAAAAAAAACAAAACAGTTTGTTGGTGCTAAGACGGCTCCTGGGGCTCGTCAACTCTTCTGAGACAGACAAAGTGGTTCAAAACACCAAAGTTCATGCTCAATAATCCAGGTATAAAATCCAACAATGTTCAGTCAGGTCATCTGAACTGTTTCTTTTTTTGCTTAGACGTTTCATCTTTCATCCAAAGGACTTCCTCAATCCACGAAGCCACCAAGCAAAACAGATTCCCACTAACAGCATCCTCCAAAGTGGAAAAAAACAGTTTGCTGGTGCTAAAATGGCACCCTCACACTGCCCCCACCACACACACTTATGGAGTATGCTGTTATGGGAGTCAGTTTGGCTTGGTGGCTTTGTGGATTGAGGAAGTCCTTTGAATGAATGACGAAATGTCTCAGCAAAAAAAGACCCATCCAGATGACCTGCCTGAACATTGTTGGACTTTGGCTATGGCTGTCTCAGAGGAGTCGACGTGGGAGAGGGCAGGTCCTAGAAGCTGTCTTATCAACAGCAAACTGGTTGGTCCACTTTGAGAGTGTGCTGCTTGTGGGAATAAGTTTGTTGTGGCTCCTCAGAATGATGAAGTCCTTTGGATGAAAGACGAAACGTCTCAACGTAAAAATAAACCATCCGGATGACCTGACTGAACTTTCTTGGTTTCATTAAATTCGATCAGCAGTTTCTGAGATATTTTGATAACGGACCTCGCCCTTGAATCGACCCTTTCAAACCGTTGAGAGCTTTCCCAAATAACCTTCGCCACACATAGTTGTTTTGTATCTGGCCAGATGTGCTAGTTCTCACACACTTACAGTAAATGCCCTAAACATGCAGAACTAAAAACAAGGCTGGCAAGGAGAGCTCAGGCAACTGATGCCAGAGCAGAAAGTGTGCCAACACTAAAGCCTCGACACGTCCGGTTAGGCTGGCTAACAGTTTCTACAATTTATCACACCCTGAGGTTAGGAGGGGTGTTCCTGCTGGCACATAATAAAACATGTTTTTAATGTGGTGCTCTTCTTTCAGGTTCAGCGTGTTAATGCTCGTCAAATGTGAGATTTCACACAAATCAACTGGATGTTTTTCTCTCTTTGTTTCTTGTTTGTTTGAAAGAGTTCTCAAGTTTAATTGAAAACTCTGTGATGTTCTAAGCTTTTAAATTGTAATGAGGCTCTGCAATGCACAAGCCACGAAGTAACACATGTAACACTTCACAAGATGGCTGCCAAAAATCTCGCCTAGTGCTGCCAGTCTAACACTGTGCATGGAGAAAGGGCACACGTCTTTGAAAAGGCTAAGCTAAGGGCTAGCCAAACAAGTGCTCATTCCAGTTTTCTTTCGTACGTTTTTCTGCATCTTTCTCGTTCAACAATGTTTGTGCTATTTCAACAAATCATATATCAAAACGTTCAGCTTGTAATGGAGAAGGGTGCTATGACTTTTGGTATTGGTGCAACTTTAGCTTTTTGAAATACAGGTAGTCCCCTAATGGTGCGCTGGTGAAGCCGTTCCTCCATCCCTCCTCCGAATTCTCCATTGTGTTTACGTCGTAAAACCGCCGTACAGCTCGGTCCATCCTCCGTACGTATTTGTTTACGACGTAAAACTGCATTCACAGTACACACAGTAACAGTAAGTTGTACTATGAACAGTTTTGTTTTGTTTTTTGAATGTCCAGAGGACCAGACTTAGCTTTTTTAGAGAGTACAGGGCAGCTGTAGCCTCCGCAGCTAACCGGAAACTGCGTAACTCAACTTTTCAAAATAAAAATTTCAAATATATTTAATTTTTTTAATTTATTTTAAATGGGAGGTGCGTCGTAACCGTGAAACGTCGTAACTCGAGGCCATCATAAGTCGAGGACTACCTGTATTTAGCCTTTTCTGCCACGTTTTTCTCTCATAGAAAATGAATTGAGCTCATTTTACAGCCTTCAAATCTTTAGATGTGTTTACAACCGTTTACTGCTCCTTTCACATTTTGTTCTGCTTCAGCTTCCTTGTGCAAATTTAAACTTTTTTCAGCTACTTTCAGCTGTTTTTTTCAGCTGTTTTGTGCTAGTTTCAGATTATTTCTGCTAACTACAATATTTTTGTGCTTCTAATTTATTTCCGCTAATTTCATCTGAATTTTTTTCCAGCCTTTTCAGCAGAAAAAAATGACCCGACTTCTCACCTAAAACCTGCAAACAAAATTCCGTCTTTTCAGACTCGGATTTCTTTCCGAAGATTTTGCACCTTTGTTTTCACCGCCTCGTATTTCTTCCCATTATCTGATTGTGTTTCCTGCTCTAATCCATAGCAGGCGCCTCGGCTCATAATAATTCTGCTACCTCACGCTTTTTCTTTTCCTTTGCTTGTTGTTCAGGGCAGGCTTACCATCCACATACCTGCCTTTTTGTTGTCCTTGGTTTCAGTTTGCTCTCCATGAAATCTGGCTTGTGCTTGTCTGGGATTTGTTTGAAGCAGCTGGAGGTAGCCAGACAAAGCAAATTTCTCCTTGAGTTCCTATTTGAAGGTCCAAGAACCTCCTGGTGGGCTGTAGATGGACATAAAAAGGGTTTGACAATGGGTGCACAGTGGCGATGTTGCCAAGTGGGTTATCAAAGGGGGTCTTGCCACTGCCTGTTTTTATGAGGTCCCTGTGTATTAAAGAAGCTGTGTAAGTGTTTTGTAATTTTCTCTCTAATTAGGAAAGCTAAATAGCCTTTGCAGAGGGTCAACCGTTTCAGGGCTGGGGTAGGGACAAGGCATTCATCTTTACGGTTCTGGGGGGGGGTGCAGCTTGCACCTCAGAAAAGCATGCAGAGGTAGAAAATAATTATAATAGCAAAGAAAGAGGCAGCTCAGATGTATTGTAAGAAGAAAATCAATTTCCACAAACAGAATGGCAGCAGATTGGACTTCATTTGGGGGTCAATTCAGCAAGTTTCTCAAATCAAGTCAAGGACAAGACCTCCATCTGGTGGTTATTGTCATGACTGCGACAAAATGTGCTGTATTGGTCTGAAACTTTGGCTCACTGTCCAGTTATCACAGCTGAGTGCTAACGATCACCGCCAACCCAAGGGAACCCAAGTGTGCACGCCTGGGTCTTTGAGCGGCCCCGGAAGCAAGTCCGTTCTGCCACCGCTCTTTTTTATCCACGCAGCAACCCTGATCAACCCCCATCAAACAGATTGCTGCCGAAGCGCAAGAAGCAAGAAGCACTTTTTTAAATGCCCAAATCAGATTTCCGTAACTCAATTTAAGGCAGACACTAAGTGGATGGATGCATGTAAAACTGACTGTAATCAGTTTTCTTTGTCCGCATCCATTTCACTTTGAGAAAACGAGATGAGTCTAGTTACGACGTAAAAGAGCTAAAGCTTACAATCTTGCTTAATGTATAAAACAGCTATAGGAATCAGTGGTTTTGTGTCTTGTCCGGGGGATTTCTGGTCAAGGTTTATGGATGTTTTTTTATTGCTATGGTTGAGAACGTTAACTGCCCATGAACCATGAGTTGGAAACACCAGAGTTATTTTCTCTCTCAGAGAGAGAGCTGAATGAGGAGCTGATTTCCAGATTCAAGCATTCAAGGATTTTCATTGTAATTCACATCACCTGTGGTACATGAGGTGGAGCAAAACTATGTAGGGTCCCAGTTACATCCAACAAACAAACAAATTGCAAAGAAAAACTGTAATAAGATCCGAGATGTGAACTCCATAAGAATATACTGTACTACATTCACTACACTAAGAATACACAAAACTAAGAATACACTAAGCGCTAATAGTACACAAACAATGTGTCGAACAACAGCAGCACGAACATGAGTCTGTGTGAGCAGGTGAGGACTAATGAACATGAAATAATCAGCAGCATCAGATCAGCATCATAGTCAGCATCACATATAAACAACTAAGTGGCATTACAGGGATTTTTTTCTTCAGTGATTATTCTGGTTAGATATTCATGAGTCTAACAACCTCAAGGTAGAAGCTGTTCCTCAGTCTAGTGGTTCTACACTTAATGCTCCTCAGTAGGGGTGCGAATCTCAGTGTCTGGAGAATCCATTTGATTCTGATTTTTGGAGTCACGATTCGGTTCAAAATCGATTTTTCGATTCAGAAACGATTTTTGATTCAGAAACGATTTTTCTATTAAAATGGTCATAAATTTAGTTTCAGTTTTGTAACTGACAAGCTGAAAAGAATAAACAACAATGTAAACAAATGGAACATTTATTTAAAACAATAATTTTAAACTGAGAATATTAAACAACAATGTAAACAAATAGAACATTTATTTAAAACAATAATTTTAGGTTCCTTATTGTATCAAAATTTTTGCATCGTTTGATATTTATACCAAAAATAGGAACAAATAATACAGGAATGCATTAAATTCTGTAACTTAAATAACCAGTATTAGGTTAGCTTTTTGCTCTGTGTTACTTA
Source organism: Garcialebias charrua (assembly GCA_038048925.1). Lineage (NCBI taxonomy): Eukaryota > Metazoa > Chordata > Actinopteri > Cyprinodontiformes > Rivulidae > Garcialebias > Garcialebias charrua. The sequence continues at coordinate 11,234 of JBBPBX010013668.1, forward strand.
TAGAAGATAATTGTTTGAATTGATTGTTTGAACTTGTTTTGTTTTTGAAAAAAGGGGCAGATAAAATAAGATTTCTTCTTCTTTCTGCCACCTTTCATTTGAGGTATTCTTTCATATACTATGAGATATGGTTTTATTTTCTTTATCTTTTGGGTTTTAATGTAAAAATAAATCTATTTTGGGGCTTTTAGAATCGATTCTGAATCTCCAGGACAAATCTAGATTCTTTAAAAAAATTGATTTTTTTTTTCCCTACACCCTCTTCTTCTGCCTGAGTGGAGCGGGGCAAAAAGTTTGTGTGCTGGGTGAGTGGGGTCCTTCATGATGCAGGTGACCCTCTTCCTTTGATCCTACATGTGCATCTGTGTGGCCGAGGTCATCAGTGTCTGCCTGTGAGAGCTGGTAAGCGTATAAAAACAATTCTCGCACACTTCCCGTCGCATATTCCCGTGACTGGGTTCCATGGTGCAGAACTTCTGTACATCTGTCTAACCTGTTGTGAAAGTCTGCCCTTGCAAGTAAAACCGGTTAAAAAAATCTTGTGCCCTTGAGTGTGGCTTCTTTGAGTACTTTGTAAGTAAGATGAATAGAGGATATTTTTATCCAACCTGTCTCTTATCTAATTCTTTTCAGACTGTTCTTTGTATTCATCTATGGTGAATCTGAGAGGCAAAAATAGCAAAACGTGAAAAATATATTCAGTAGTTTCTTGCTACTGTACTTTGTTGTTCGACTTTTGTGGCCTCGCTCTTTCGCAAATTTTCAGAGTAAGATTGAACAAGATTTTAAAAATTGTACGACACACAGTTGTCTTCTTAAATGTTACTCACATGATTGGGACGGTATGGGATACAGTAAAAAGTTAACGAAAAAAAATACTTCCGACAGGCGCCACCATTTTGTAGTTTTTTCCTCAATAAGCCTACACTATCGCTGCTCTAAATGACTACATTTCCCAGAAGCAACAGTGCTTCCAGCTGTTGAAATGGAGGGAAATTTTTGATCCAATCCAAACTTTTTCTGATATTCGTTCCTTATTCATAGTGATTTCAGTGCCCAGCGGATGCAGAGAGCTGCATGGAACCAACAGGGAACCGGACCAGAATGTGAATCTGAGCATCGCCCGCTGGCCCACGAGGCCTTCCGAGTGGGGAGGTGCAGGTTTGAGTTTAGAACATTGCAAGAGTGTGGGAAGGGTTTTTAAATCTTTAAAATTTGTATAACATCCCCACTTCACAGATTTATCTTTTTTTTCCCGTTTTTTTATTGCAGGGGTCCAGACTGTAACCCCCGCAATAAACGAGGGACTACTGTACTTTAATTGGATGAGTTGAACATCAAACTTTGCAGTGAGGTAAGGTTCTGGCAGCATCCTGGTGAGGGCATGTCTGTGAAATGTGGACTAATTTTTGAGGAAAAATAGGTTCAGTCTTCTTCAATCTTGAATGTAACGAGTAAACTTTTTCACATGACGCCAATGATGAAAAGGCACTAAAGGAAGCATCAGGCCTGTTCATCAGGCAGTCAGGATGCTAAACACTCTGCCTGCTCTGCCTCCCCTCCCATTTGAACTGCCTTAACACAAAAAACTTTCTCACACATTACCACTCAACACAAAGATTTTAACACTGGACTCTGTGTCATCGCCCCGGCCACTACCCAGCTTGGGGTGTCTATGAGTGCACACCTATTTCTCCAGCTCCCCGGGCGCTTTCGGGCTGCTCACTGCACCACCTGGTAGGTGGTTGGGTTAAATGCAGAGACGAATTTCGTCTGTGTATGGGAAACATACGCAGATGACAGGAATAGACATTATTATTATTATTATTATCAAACGGGTTATTCACTAAACTCTCGGTCATGTGCTCATTCAGTTTGCACTACTTCTCATATTTGCACTAATGTTTGTATTACATCACTGCCTATAGTCATACTACTGTTTACATTCACTGTTTACATTTATTAATACTGTTTACATTTATTACTACTGTTTACATTTATTACTACTGTTTACATTTACACTACTTTTATATCTACACTACTGCTGATACATATACAGTATTCTCTGACTAGCCTTATTTAAGGATGCCCAATGTGCCTTATGTGCCTTACTGCATATGCCACTTTGCCTCTATACCAACATCAACTACCTCATACATATACTGTGTACATTAACTCATATGCTGCTTTGCCACTCTTTGCAAATGTCAATGCTAGAACCTTCAGTTTATTTTATAGATATACTTTTTATACTTTTTATACTACTATGCAAAAACTCAGGACAGTATTACACTTTTATTATTTCATTTTATGCTTATGTTCATTAAATGTTTAGTGTTTTAGTGTTTAAATGGTTACTGTTGCACCGAGGGACTGAGAGAAACGCAATTTCAATCCTGTGTATGTCCTGTACATATTGCAGTTCTGACAATAAAGTTGACTTTGACTTTTGACTTTGACATATGAGCACATTTTAAATAACCTAGTTGGTTATTTTAAGTCAGAATTTGTGGTAAATTAATTTTGGGCACCAGCAGAGTGCTGGTGTTGACTTTTTTATATATTCTTTTTGGCCACGTTGCCAAAATGAACTTATAGCATAATAGCAAAATTGATTTTTAGTTTTAATGTAGTATAGGTTAAATAACTAATTTAATTCCAAGTTGTAAGTCAATACAAGCTATTAAATACTTTGCCAAAGCAGCATTAAAGTATTGGTCCCTGCAATCAATTGCTTTTATTTAGATTTGAAGGCAAATTACCATGAACCTCTGTTTGCGTACTCTGTATTTGATCAGCTCACAGGCTTTAGTTCAGTGGTTGTACCTTTCTTTTTTCTCTTTTGTGAGTTCAATATTACAGCGAACACAGTAGCATCGTCTTTCTGTCTTTGATTTCCAATGGATCCTTTTTTCCAGTTTTCCCTGTGTTCTGTCAAATGGCTTGACTTGTATCTGTCCGTCTGTCTGTCACTTCCCTCTCATCCCTCCCCCATTGCCTCCTTCCATCTCCTCGACAGCTGACTGGTATGGCGACGCCAGACTGTGTGTATTTTTAGCGCCGCCACAGAAGCAGCCGGGGCAGCATGACTGAGACCAGAATGTTCTTTATCTCAGCTGTCACGCCATTCCCCTTGACCAAAATGGAGACTGTCCACTTGGGGAAGGGAATGATGGAAGGAAGGTGCACCAGAAGATTACCCTACCACTGTTTGTCGTCGTTCCCCACCCCCCACCCCATCAAATTTATGAAATTGAGCAAATTGTTCAAAACACTATATTTTGCAGTAGAACTTCGCATACAGGGGGACATGTTTTGTGTGCAATGGTATGAGCTGATTTTAAACAGACAGGTAAATGTCTGATGCAATATAATATATAGCACAGCACAATATTATTCTATATAAGAAAATACTGTTTAAATATAAGTTAAGATGTAATATAATCTGCTGCCTTTTTGTAACGAGCCTGAACAAATATCTGCAAGAAAAAAATGTCCTGTGTCCACTTGGTTTTAAAAAGCTAAGCAAATTTATGATGCAATATATTCCGATATACGATATACAGTAAGGCACAATACAATATCACATACTATGCTACATTTCAATACATTATGACACAGTACACTAAAATATATTGTGATATAACAATACATGTAACAATACAATATGTTACATCTCCTGGTGAAAATTTAAACAAAAACATGATACAATAAAATAAGTTATGACACAGTATGAAACAGAATTCCTGATACAATATTAGAACTATCTCATGCTGCTGTGTTCATTCATACCCATCTACTCACTATAGACTCATGCTCAGGCTGCGGTTTAAAATACAGTATTTTACATTAATAGTGTTTAGTGCATCTTAGATCTTTTAGCATATTGTTTAGCATTTGTTTAGCGTATATGTAAGAGTTGTGGTTTTGTCCTTGGTGTTGTGTTTATGTTTGCGTTCCCCTGATCCTGTTTCTCTTTATAGGGTTTGTGTTTCTTTAGTATCCAGCCCCATCTTTTGTCTTGTTTTTGTCTTGCATCCCTTGTCTTTTTCTTTGGCATCTGTGATTACTCACAGGTGCCTTCACATTGTCTAATTGGTGTTTCCTGTATATACGTTTGTGTCTCTGTGTTAGTCCTTGTCCTGGCATTGTCTTCTGTCCACTGGTGATGACCTGTCTGTTTTGTGAGTACATCCTGATCATTCTACAGGTAGTCCCCGACTTACGAGCGAGTTCCGTTACAACGAGTTGCTCGTAAAGCGAAAATTCGTAACTTGGAACGGCCGCCACGTGTCTCGTAAGTCCGGAATTTCGCTCGTAAGTTGGAACGGTTTTGCTAGCGCGACTACAAACACTCGTTTTTCATCGAAAAACTGCTTACGAGTGCATAAAAATGATCGGAAACGTGTGTCCACATGTTTAGCTAACGAACTGTGGTGAAAAAACACAGAAAAATTCTGTATTTTTTGCGTTTTTTCCAAAAATTCGCCAGCTCGTAAGTCCGGAACCTCGTAGGTCAGAGCGCTCGTAAGTCGGGGACTACCTGTATATATGTTTTGCTGCCCTGTCAGCTTGTTTTGTTAATACATTTTTTTTTTATACATCCATTCTGAGTCCTTGCCTGCCTGCCTGCACCATTAGGTTCACCAGCACCAGCTTTTTGTGACAGTATATCTTAGTGTATATCTGAGATCCTTATATTCTGTTTCTTTTTATACTTTTTATTTTAGCTACTTTTGGGTGTAACTGGGACCTTGAGTACACAATTTCATTCCCCCTCATGTACCACATGTGATGCGAATGACAATAAAGATATTTAAAGTATACTGCACCACAATACAATATGATATACTTGCCTGTCGCCTTAGGGATTTGAGCTCAGTGAGGTCCCCGTATAGCTGCTTTCACACATCAATTAATAAACACTATTAGAATATTCAGGGTTTAGCTATGGCCAAAAGCAGGTTTGCACCTACACCTTCATACCTAGTATCCCCAGGTAAAACTGAATAATGAGTGAGTAATTCACTTTAGTCTCAAGTCACATTCTTGGACAACAGAAACCAGGGGACAGGTCCTGGTGCTACAAGCTACAGCTGAGGCTGGAGCGGCGGACTTTTTGCACGCTGGAGCAGCAGGCCGAGTGTTCATGGGAACATCAACAGTGATGGGAGATGGAGAGAAGAAGGACTCCGGCAGAGATCAGTGAGAGGGTGGTGATGGGCAGCAGGGTAAATCAGTCAGAAATAATCCGGACTTCTCTTGGCCAGGCTGTCACTTCCTGTTGGGGTGACATGGATTGTGTTTGACGGGTGAGAATGAAGGCTGAAGTTACTTACTTACTTTCATTACTGTGACAAAAAAAAACATGTTTAGGAGTGTTTCTTCACAAATATCATAAACTTTACACCCTTCATATTGTGGATTTTAGATACGAGGAGACTTTATTCTTTACATACAATTTTTCCAGATGATAAATGACTGATTATAAGAAAACTTAGAAATCATCAAATTTGTTGATGCTTTAAAAGACATGTTTTTTTTCCTCTGCTGGCAAACAAGAATGAAGGATGATCGATATCTGTATTTCATATTTTTCCCTTTCCCCCCCTCAGTGGTGCATTGGGATGGAAAGTCAGCTTATTAATATGTCTTTCAAGGAGAGCCTTTAATCAAATCGAAGGTCTCCCTCTGAAATTTCTTGCATTTTATACCTCATTTCCATTCTTTGTCCCTCAAGGCAAGGTAATACAGTCCCAAGGTATGTGAGCAAAGTCTCGATGTTTGCACCGCATGATCGACCTTCACCTGCTGCCGCCCGGTCATTTGATGTGGAAATACTGGAGCAAACAGACATAAAAAGCAAGACGGGTAAAAAAACAAAAGGCTGACAATGACGATGGAGGCGATTCCGGCTTCGGTGGACAATCTAATTGTCGGCTTCGTTTGCACTTTTCAAAGACAAGGTTGCTCAAGTCATCAAGATGGGAAGCACTGGAGTACAACAAACAGTCCTGAACGTGAGAACCTCAAAAAGAATCACGTAAAGTCAAGGCAAGCGGGGAAACGACAGTTCAAGGTGATACAAATTTGCATCAGCTTTTAGCTGAACTTTTCCAAGCATTTATCAGTGGCCCCCCCTTTTTTGCACCACGGACTGACCGGTTTAATGTCAGACATTTTTTTCCACAGACCGGCTTTTAAGGTGTGGTGGAGAAATACAACAAAATGAAATGAAACGACCGGCAGGTATAAAATCGGGCATTTTCTAAGTACAGTATAATAATAAAAGTTAATCCACTGTGTATGCAACTTTATGAACAGCTTCCTTGTAACATTGCGCCAACATCGTCACATGAGTAACGGCCTCTCAGCCCCACACTCTCTGGTCATAATAGTAAAGGTTAAACATGCCTTCAACATAAGATACACCACGAAAACAAAAATAAAGTGCATGAAAAATACAACTCACCACAACGCTGAATCAGTGGGAGCCCTGAGCTTGTTTCTCTGCAACGAGACAGTCCCATCTAGGGGTAATGGGAGACAATGACACCCGAGGTGCAGCGCCGGCCCAAGCCTCCATGGGGCCCTAAGCAAAATTTGGTTTGGGGCCCTCTATTTCTGCTAATAATGTGGATTACTGTAATCAACAGTCAGATAATCAGATCATTCACCCACCTTACATAAACTCATTGCAACTCTGACAGCCCTGTTTACATTACCCCATATGTATACTGTAAGTCAGTGGTACTAAAAGTAACAACAACAAAAAAAACAGTATTCAATGTATTTTACAGCAAAAGTGTCATCTAGTTTATTATCTTTGGTTTCAAAGAACTGCAACAATAATGTTCAAAATAATTTGTAGTGCAAGATCTACAACAAACAATAGATAAAATAACTTTGATGCATTAAAAATAACTTCAATTGTGCAAAAACAGACTAAATAAAATAAAATATCAAGGAAATACTTAATGTAAATGAACAATGGCTTGAAACCATGTAAAATGGTTTAAAAAAGGAATTTAAAGTTGAATTATTAGTTCTTAAAACTGTGTAAATGTATGCAATAATTTGCAAAAGCTGAACTTAAAATTGCATGGCAGTCTACCGCTACCGGTGTATGAATGTGTGTATGAATGGGTGGATGGCTGGTACTGTGAAGCGCTTTGGGGCCCCTCATAGGGGGCTGGAAAGCGCTATATAAGTACAGTATTTTCCGGTGTATAGGTCGCACATTTTTATGTTTTTTCAAGGCCTGCGACCTATACACCGGTGCGACCTATATATGGCTTGTTATCACTTTCGGCGAAACAAATTTTTAAATCCAGCTCATTTCACAATTACGTTCATTTATTAAGGAAAAGTTCAGCTCAGACATATATTTGCTATAATTTTTATCAAACAAATAATTGTTTTTAAGTGTTAATCTTCTTAAAAGCCTTGCTGTGCGCTCCTGTGGCAGACATTTGCAGCAGAGCTAAACGTAGGTGCGACCTATACACCAGTGCGACCTATCTAGGGATTTTTCCAATCTATTGGTGATAATTGGACAATGCGACCTATACACTGGTGCAATCTATACACCAGAAAATACGGTAATCTCCATTTACCATTTTTAAAATATTAAATAACCTTTACCCACACATTTGACCTGTTTACGTTACTTCTTCCTCAGTACTTCACAAACTTCCTAAAACCTGTGCTTCCACTTAGGGGGCCCCCTAGTGGCCCTGGGGCCCTAAGCAGCTGCTTAGTTTGCTTATGCCTTGGGCCAGCCCTGCCGAGGTGTGTCGCTTATGTCCAGTCTGCTCTGTAATTTTGTTTTGGTTGCTGTCATTGCAGAAACCCCTGCTTCACGCAGATAGGACGTTGAAAATGGCAACAGGGTGTCAGTGCTGTTGTGGCGATCTCAGGGTTTTCTGCCATGACTTTAATCCAGAACACAGGCAGAGTTGCTGTATCAAACATACTTTTAAGGCCACTGTCATTTGCGATCTCCAGCAACTGATCTTCTCCTCGCATAGACACGCTGGATTCCCCTGGTTTGTTGGCGAATGGGTCACCATGTGACCGAGGCAAGCATCTTGACCTGCATCAAGAGTCAGTTATAGAAAGATGTGGCGGAGAGAAGCTGGTAATTTTCCAAAATAAAACATTGTTCAGAATCAGGTACCGTACTACGGTAAATCATCACATCAGTGTCACAGATCATATAGACCTTATGCTACGTTCACACCGAACACGTTTCGAGCTGCAGGAGCGGCCAGTTTACATGCAAAGTCAATGAGGGACGCGTCTCTAGGGGTCGTGCATCGCGTCACGTCCATTTTGAGCGGCGCGGAAGGGGCGGCAGAGCGTTTTCCGTGCATGCGGTGCCCGCGGCAGCCGCCGCCGCTCGAATTGAAAAAGCTGAACTTTCGCCGCTCAACGCGTCTTGACAACCAATCAGGGAGAGTCAGCTATGTCACGCGGTAACGAGGGGACGGATGTTGCGCAAGTGTGACGTATTGTTTGTGAGACACAGAAACAACCCGCAAATTCGTGTTCAAGTATGGAGGAGTTCAAGAAAGGAGAAAGAAAAAGGACCTTGCCTGGCGGAGTGTCAGTGAGGAAGTCGGGATATCGGGTAAGTTTTGAATTGTAAACTCCTCCCACACCCAGCCGCCACCGCCGCTGCTGCTTCTCGTTCCGGTCTGAACACCAGTGCGTCGAGGGCGTCCACCTTGAGGCGTTTTGCGCTTTTTGGCCGCTCAAAACGCGTTATGCTACGTTCACACCGAACGCGCTTTGAGCGGCCAAAAAGCGAGAAACGCTTCAAGGTGGACGCACTGGACTAAACTGGTGTTTAGACCGGAACGAGAAGCAGCAGCGGCGGTGGCGGCGGGGTGGGGGAGGAGTTTACAATTCAAACCATACCCGATATCCTGACTTCCTCACTGACACTCCGCCAGGCAAGGACTGGATGGGAACACACAGCAACGGTGAGTTTCACCTCCATACTTGAACACAAATTTGCGGGTTGTTTCTGTGCCTCACAAACAATACGTCACACTTGCGCAACATCCGTCCCCTCGTTACCGCGTCACATAGCTGACTCTCCCTGATTGGTTGTCAAGACGCGTTGAGCGGCGAAAGTTCAGATTTTTCTATTTGAGTGTCGGCGGCTGCCGCGGGCACCGCATGCACGGAAAACACTCTGCCGCCCCTTCCGCGCCGCTCAAAATGGACGTGACGCGACGCACGACCCCTAGAGGCGCGTCCCCCATTGACTTTGCATGTAAACCGGACGCTCCTGCAGCTCAAAACGCGTTCGGTGTGAACGCACCATGAGTGTTCTCCTTTTTTAAACTGTGTCATTCATGAAGATTGAAGGATTGGTCCAGAATGCCCATCATCAGCAGGCCTGCAGTCTAAAAACATGCATGTTAGGCTGCCTTCAGGCTCAGGTCTCCCTTGCACAAGAGATCTGTGACCAATGGGATTTGCCTGGTTAAATAAAGATTAAGAAATTAATTAATTAATTAAAAAACAATCTGCCGAATCCTCAGGTTCACCAAGCTCTTTTATGAAGGTAAATATGTTGCAATAGTTGTGAAAGTGTAACTTGGACTGGTGCACCTCCAGAAAAAGGTTTATTTGTGTTTTAAGAATTTCATCTGCAATAAGTCTTTTTCATTAATATTTTTTATGCTACACCACCAGTCTGATCAAGAAAGGTCATCAGAAGCCGTTTTCGCATTGGCCAGCCCTCCCCGGCTCTCCCCGCTTCTAACCCGGGTTCGGCGTATTCGCATTTACCTTTTCCGCCCGGGATCCACCCTTGTTCTGGAACCATGTCTACCGTGGTTCTATCGGGCCGAGCCCCACGGACCCAGTTTGACGTCATGTACTGCTCACATTTGATTCGTTGTTTGCAGCAGGGGCGGGACTCATTCAAACAACCTCAGCGCGAGGGTTGAATTTCATTCAAATTTAACTACAGAAACCCCTAAAACAATTGTTAGCTGAATTAGTTTTTCTGAGTTAAATTTTTGTTAATAACTGATCACAAATCAGCTTATGTTACAACGTAAATAACAACGAAGCGCGCACCCATTTCCGCCTTTCAGCGCAACTTGAATGTCATTAAACAATAACTAAAACAATAACTAATATTGTCTAACTGTTGCGCGCAGCCAGGGTTTTAAAATATAACTAATAATCTCTAAGCTGGTGAAGATTCTCAGTCGTCCAGGACATGATAAATCAAAAAGGCGTTCAATTCAAGATCAACTGGACTTTATTTGTAACAGAAGACGTTTCGCTCATCATCCGATAAGCTAATTGAGAAAGCTTATCGGATGATGAGCGAAACGTCTTCTGTTACAAATAAAGTCCAGTTGATCTTGAATTGAATGCCTTTTTGATTAATAATCTCTAACTTCTACGTGCAGCTAAAATGTTAAGAGGAGTGATTCCTATATGGGTAAGGTAGACACCTGAAAATTCAGTCTGCTGTATAGCTCAAAGCGTTAGTGCACTGTTGTTCTAACTTGGCGAAGTGGGTTCGCTTCCCGCCTGGTACAAAGTTATTTTACTTTTTTTTTTTTATTCACATTTTCTTTTACTGGAGTAAATTGGAGTAAATAAAAAGGAGTTTGTTAACCAAACAAACTCCTTTTTATTTACTCCAATAAAAAAAAAAAAGTAAAATAACTTTGTCCCAGGCGGGAAGCGAACCCACTTCGCCAGGTCAAAACAACAGTGCACTAACACTTTCAGCTATACAGCAGACTGGATTTTCAGGTGTCCACCTTACTCATATAGGAATCACTCCTCTTAACATTTTAGCTGCACGTAGAAGTTAGAGATTATTAATCAAAAAGGCGTTCAATTCAAGATCAACTGGACTTTATTTGTAACAGAAGACGTTTCGCTCATCATCCGATAAGCTTTCTCAATTCAAGAATTGAGAAAGCTTATCGGATGATGAGCGAAACGTCTTCTGTTACAAATAAAGTCCAGTTGATCTTGAATTGAACGCCTTTTTGATTTATCATGTCCTGGACGACTGAGAATCTTCACCAGCTTAGAGATTATTAGTTATATTTTAAAACCCTGGCTGCGCGCAACAGTTAGACAATATTAGTTATTGTTTAATGACATTCAGGTCGCGCGGAAAGGCGGAAATGGGTGCGCGCTTCGTGTTATTTACGTTGTAACATAAGCTGATTTGTAATCAGTAATTAACAAATATTAAACTCAGAACCACTAATATATATACTCAGCAAACAAATACTTGTTAGCGGCGTGTCCTCTCTTAAAACACTGTAAGCGCGCACACAAGAACACTCCACCCACGTCAAGTGAACACTCCACCCACGTCAAGCGAACACCCCACCCACTTCAAGGCTTGCTCTCCGGACAGTGCGTAATGAACGAGGGCGGGCCAGGGCTGGCTCTGGGCCAACCAGAGACGAGCCGAACTGGGGAGGGCCGGTAAATGCGAAAACGGCTAGAGACTCTACTTCCTCAGGCGGCTGAGACGAGCTGGTCTGGGAAGCTCAGTCCTCACATCTTATTTCTTAGTTCATCATAATATTCTACTACAGAGACTTGAATATGATATTGGAATTACAGGAATGTCTCTGAATTGGTTTAAATCATATCTATCTGATAGAGTCCAATTTGTAAATGTAAATAATGAATCTTCACCATACACCAAAGTTAGTTATGGAGCTCTTCAAGGTTCAGTGCTTGGACCAATACTCTTTACCTTGTACTGTATATGCTTCTATTAAGTACCGGTAATGTTATTAAACAGCATGGGATAAATTTTCATTGTTATGCTGATGACACAATTGTATCTGTCCATTAAACCCAATGAATCCAATCAGTTACTAGACTACAAGCATGTCTTAAAGACATTCAAACCTGGATGACCCTAAATTTGCTGCTTTTGAATGCAGACAAGACTGAGGTTTTAGTTTTAGGACCTGAGCATTTTAGGAGTAAAAGTTTCAGTATTTCTCCCTCCTTGGATGACATTAATCTGGCCTCCAGTTCTAATGTTAAAAATCTTGGTGTTATTTTTGATCAGGAAATGCCTTTTATTCCCCACATTAAAATCGTTACTAGAACTGCCTTCTTCCACCTGCGTATTGCTAAAATTAGAAACAACTTACCTAAAAATGATGCAGAAAAACTGGTTCATGCATTTCAGAGTCAGAGAGTCTTTATTGTCATTTGCACCGCATGTGGTACATGTGATGAAAACGAGATTATGTACACAGGGTCCCAGTTACATCCAACAACAAATGCAAGAGAAAAACAGTAATAACATCTAGAATTAACTAAGAAAAACATCAACTAGTAATACACTAAGCCCTAATGTAGTAGAAAAACATCATTATAAACAGCAGCACGAACATGAGTCTGTATGAGCAGATGGTCACAGATGAACACAGCAACAAGAAAACAGATCAGCATCAGCATGATGTGATATTTTGCAGTGTTATTCTTATTATTTATTTATTCATGAGTCTAACAGCCTCAGGGTAGAAGCTGTTCCTCAGTCTAGTGGTTCTACATTTGATGCTCCTCAACCTCCGTCCTGAGGGGAGTGGGGCAAAGAGTGAGTGTGCTGGGTGAGTGAGGTCTTTCATGATGCAGGTGGCTCTTTTCCTGCATCTGGAGGTGTAAATGTCTGTGATGGTGGGGAGACTGACTCCGACAGACTTCTGTGCAGCCTTCACCACTCTCTGTAGAGCTTTCCTCTCTGCAACTGTGCAGCCTCCATGCAGCCTAAAATGCAACTTCACTCTCACCTGTCCAACAACAACATTTATGAAGAGTTTCAATCTGGATTTCGCCCCCACCATAGCACCGAAACAGCCCTAGTAAAAATCACTAACGACCTCCTTCTTGCTGCTGACTCTGGTCTTCTGTCCATCCTCATTCTTCTTGATCTAAGTTCTGCCTTCGACACCATCTGTCATTCTATCCTCCTCAACAGACTAACCTCCATCGGCATCTCAGGTACCCCGTTAGACTGGTTCACCTCCTATCTCTCTGACCGCACTCAATTCATTCAGCTTAAATCCTTCCGTTCCCAGTCTTCCCCTGTCTCCACGGGTGTCCCCCAAGGCTCTGTCCTCGGACCACTCCTCTTCATCATTTACCTCCTTCCTCTAGGCCACATCTTCCGCAAACATGGCATCCATTTCCACTGTTATGCTGATGACACGCAGCTCTACTTGTCATCAAAACCTAACTCCACCCACCCGCCCTCCATCCTCACCGACTGTCTCATTGAGCTTAATCACTGGTTTTCTAACAATTTTAAAAAAAAAAGGCGTTCAATACAGGATCAACTGGACTTTATTTGTTGCAGAAAACGTTTCGACTTCTGTCCAGAAGTCTTTTTCAATTCCTTCAATTGAAAAAGTCTTCTGGACAGAAGTCGAAACGTTTTCTGCAACAAATAAAGTCCAGTTGATCCTGTATTGAACGCCTTTTTTGATTTCATCATGTCCTGGATGACTGAGAATCTTCACCAGCATATTCTAACAATTTCCTTCAACTAAACAGCAACAAAACAGAAGTCATTCTCGTCGGTACCAAAAACTCTATTTCAAAATCAGAACATCTTCTCGTCCCCCTTAACAACTCTCTGCTATCCCCCTCCCCTCAGGTCAAGAGCCTCGGTGTCATCCTCGACACCACTCTTTCCTTCACTTCACACATCAACAATATTACTCGGTCTGCCTATTTCCACCTCCGTAATATTAACCGTCTCCGTCCTTCTCTCACACCCCGCTCCACAGCCATCCTGGTGCACAGTCTTGTGACTTCCCGTATCGATTACTGCAACTCCCTTCTCTACGGCCTCCCCAACAAATCTCTCCACAAGTTACAGATGGTCCAGAACTCAGCTGCCCGTGTCATCACTCAAACCTCCTACTATAACCACATCACTCCTGTCCTGCAGCAGCTCCACTGGCTCCCGGTTAAATCACGCATCATCTTCAAAATTCTACTTCTCACGTTCAAAGCTATCCACAACCTTGCCCCTCCTTATCTATCCGACCTCCTACAAATCTCCATCCCATCACGCTCTCTCAGGTCCTCCTCTTCACTACAACTCCATGTACCCTCTGCCCGCCTCTCCACCATGGGGAGCAGGGCCTTCACCTGCTCTGCCCCTCACCTCTGGAACGCTCTACCGCCCGACCTTCGAAACACCACCTCCCTTTCTCTGTTCAAGACTGCCCTGAAAACACATCTCTTTAGACTAGCTTATCATTAACTTTACTAAATGTATTTTTATCTTCCATTTTATATCCTTTATGTATTTTATATTTCAATTTGTCGCTGATAATGTTTGCTCTGTATTCACTGTGTTGGTTTGTTAAGTGTCCTTGGGTGTCATGAAAGGCGCTTTTAAATAAAATGATTATTATTATTATTCTACATTTGATGCTCCTCAACCTCCGTCCTGAGGGGAGTGGGGCAAAGAGTGAGTGTGCTGGGTGAGTGAGGTCTTTCATGATGCAGGTGGCTCTTTTCCTGCATCTGGAGGTGTAAATGTCTGTGATGGTGGGGAGACTGACTCCGACAGACTTCTGTGCAGCCTTCACCACTCTCTGTAGAGCTTTCCTCTCTGCAACTGTGCAGCCTCCATGCCACACGTTGATGCTGGAGCACAGGACGCTCTCCACTGCACACCTGTAGAACGAGGTGAGAACTGGGCTGCTCAGACCAGCTCGTCTCAGCCGTCTGAGGAAGTAGAGTCTCTGATGACCTTTCTTGATCAGGCTGGTGGTGTTGTTGCTCCAGCTGAGGTTATCATTCATGTGTACACCCAAGTATTTGTAGCTGGAGACCACTTCCACTGCAGATCCACCTATTTTCAGTGGGGCGTGGGTGTGTTTGTTCCTTCTGAAGTCCACAATCATCTCCTTTGTCTTCTTCACATTCATGTGAAGATTATTCTCTTTGCACCAGCTCTCCAGGTGTTCCACCTCCTGTCTGTAGCTGGACTCATCATTGTTTGTGATGCATCCCACCACCGCTGTATCATCTGCAAACTTAACAATATGACAACCTGGATGTGTGGCTGTACAATCATATGTGAGCAGAGTGAACAGAAGAGGGCTCAGCACACATCCTTGAGGAGAGCCAGTGCTGAGGGTAATGGTGGAGGAGGAGAAGTTGTGGATCTTCACGGACTGTGGTCTGTTTGTTAAGAAGTCTAAGACCCAGTTACAAACGGAGGGGCTTAGTCCAAGTGTGGATAGTTGTTTGTCTATCAGAGTTGCATTTGCCACGTCTAGACTGGACTATTGCAATGGTTTGTTATGTGGATGTCCAAATATGTCTTTAAAACGTCTTCAGTTGATCTAAAATGCTGCTGTTAGAGTCTTAACTGGAGTTAGTGGGAGAGATCACATATCTCCAGTTTTATTTTCTCTCCATTGGCTCCCTGTCAAATTCATAATAGAATTCAAAATCTTACTTCTAACCTACAAAGCCCTCAACAACCTAGCTCCATCTTATATTACAGATCTTATTGTTCCATATTTTCCTAACAGAACACTTCACTCTCAGACTGCAGGTTTACTTGTGGTTCCTAGAGTTTCCAAAAGCAGAATGGGAGGAAGATCTTTCAGTTCTCAGGCTCCTTTCTTGTGGAACCAACTTCCAATCTCTGTCCATGACTCTGACACATTGTCGTTTTAAGACTGGGATTAAGACTTTTCTTTTTGATAAATCCTAGTTAGGGTCAGCTTATGCTGCTATAGGCTTAGACTACTAGAGGACGAATTGACCACATTTCCTTAAATGAATTGCTAAAATTGAATAGTTTTCATTTCTACACTTATTACTTTTCATTTAATTTCTTTCTTAACATGTGATTCTTGACCTGCCATTGTGAATCTGTTCTTCACAAACCCAGCCGGTCTAAGCAGATGTCCGCTTGTTCTGAGCCTGGTTCTGCTAAAGGTTTCTTCCTCATGAGGGAGTTTTTCCTTTCCACTGTCACTTTCATGTTTGCTGAAGATGAGAGTCTGTGATGGCGTTAAACTCAAAGCAGTCTGCTCCTCAGATAACTAATGTTAAATTTTTATTTTTTAATAGGCTATGAATGTTTCTGTTGACTTTTTTTTATATGAATATTTCTGTTCAGCGCCCTGAAATGACTTCTGTTGTGACTTGGCGGCGCTATATAAATAAACTGAATTGAAATTTAATTGCATAAAATCAGTTCAGTTTTGATTGCGATCTTATTACTGTTTTTCTTTTACATTTTATTGGTGGATGTAACTGGGACCCTGTGTACGTACACATGTTCATTCTACCACATGAACCACATGTATGACAAATAAAGAAATGTTGACTCGGTGCATAAATTTGCTAAAGCAGTGATTTTTCTTTGTAAAGATATAGTAGAGCGCTGTATGAATTGGTAAAGGAGGGCACAAATTGTGTTGTAAAGAGCTGTAAGATAGAAAGATGCTATAAGTAAAGTGCAAATTTTTTACCAGTATGAAAAAAGGCGTTTTAATGCTGCAGTACCACTTCCACAACTCTAAGTGGCGCTAGTGACTGCGTATTAGCAGCAGCCTGCTGCTAATACGCATTCAGTAAATTTTTACACAAAGAAGCCGAAGATCACATTGCGGCGCTTGCAGCGTAGCTTTACACGCAAAAAAAACTATTTTAGATTCGTTTGCTTTCATTTATATGCGATATAGATTTTTAAAACATCTTCAACGTATTTCATTTTTTTGTTTTTTTACCAGATATTGTGCGCCACAGGACGCTAACCGCTAGCTTTAGCGGCGACGCTAGCTCGGAGCTTCATTGTTGGTGGGTATGTAGCTCAGGCCTGCAGCTTCTGACTGTTTGTTTTTATTAAAAACAAACGGTAATAAACTACATGTATTTTAGTTTCGTTTGCTTTCACTTATGCAATATAGATTTTAAAAGAAATCTTAAACGTGTTTCTTTTTTTATTTTTACCAGATATTGTGCGCCGCTGGACGCTAACCGCTAGCTTTAGCGGCTACGCTAACTCGGAGCTTCATTGTTGGTGTGTGTGTGGCTCAGGCCTACTGCTTCTGACTGCTTGTTTTTAGCCTTCACTTACATCCCGCCTTGTTTTTTCAAGTGGTGCCACAACAAGTAAGACTGAAAAATGGACACAAGAGCGTTAAGGAACCCATATCACGACTACGATGGAAACCCTGCGGTTACACAGACGTTGTTTGACTCTCAGGGAAAGGTACGTTGTTGAGAATAAATGTCGAAGAAGTGCCGCGTACTCGTGTTTAAGACGGTTCTCTTGTTTTGTTCTCCTCTCTCCCCCACTTAAGATCACGCCTGAGTTTGCACAGAGGCTGAGCAGCAAAATCTGCGAGCTTCTGGGTGTCCTAGAGCATGGGCTGGGGTCTGCTGATCCGAGGGACTGCACCGCTTACACACCGAAAAACACGGTAATCGGAATCTCCTTCCAAGAATTTCACATCTTCTCCGTCCAAAAAAATATATAATTCCACAATGATGGTTTTTATTTTAAATCAAAATTAGCCTTACAAATGAGTTACTGTAACTCTGAAAACACGACAGCGACTGCAGAAGTTGGTTATGAGGCAAAGCAGAGAAAATGTCGTCCAATTTAACGAAAATACCAATGCGTTTATGAGTGGAGAAATAAAATTCAAAGGATACTCGTTGTACAGTAGACTTGTGTCTTCAATGTTAGTGTGGACTCCTTTTCCCAGAGGCACTTGCACCCCGTTCAAACTGGTGGTAGCACTTGGATCAGGGGCGGTTCGACCCACACCTGGATAGGAAAATAAAAAAATGCATGAATTAAAGAATTTTTTTAAAAATAAAAAATACTGTGCCCCAAAATTAGTGATGTAAATGTACATGTTATTAATAGAAAAGACTTAAAACTCATAATTCAACATTATAAAATGACATTAAAGATTATTTAGAGCCATTTTGATGCAATATACGGCAAAAGTACTTACCATATTTTCTGGCGTATAAGTCGCTTATTTTTTTGCATAGATTGGCCAGTCCTGCAACTTTTACTCCGGAGCGAATTATACTCCAAAAAATACAGTAAATAAAGGGAATAATTTCCTCTCACTCTGAAACTTGAAATTTCTCACCTTTAACACTGTGCTTTCCCTTTGGTAACTTTGTAATGTGGGAGGCCTTCTTCAGCTCATGCCTTCATTAAAACATGTACAAAAAAGAGTTTATTTACACAATCACAGCAAATTAATATTTTTTTTAAAAGGTGAACATTTAAGATGCTAAGACTGCAACTCACATGTTGCCTAGAGCGACTTCTGCAAGCAGTATGAGGCCAACAGGGTCCGACTGCGAGGTGTGACAGTAGTTTGCACTCTTGGACACCATGTCAGCAAAGTAAACACCTTTGCCAAACATGTAACCAGTCTACAGACGATAAGAGGAGATTTATTAAACAAAGTATTTATGTTAAAAAGGAGGAAATATTTCACTGTTGCATGTAACAACTAGCTTTAAAGTTGTTGACAGTCCAAGACACGAGGACGCTCACCACCGGGGCCTCTGGAGGTGCGATACGAAGACCCTGAGACAGAATCCCGGCGTAGTTTGTGGTGCGAGAGCCGTGCCACAGCAGCTGCCGGTTGTGTAGCTCCTCGAAAGGGCGGAACCGTTGGTGCTCTCCCTCTCGAGCAACTTTGAAGATCTAAAAAGTGCAAATACAAGATAAAAGTTTAGATTAATAGTAGGCTAAATTTGTGGCATAAATCTGTTCTGTTGTAAAATGGTTTATTAGCCTTTAATAAGAACTTACTTCATCCACTTCCAGTGTGTACGTGTTGTGCGTAGCAGCGTGCGTGTTCCTAACGTACTGCAGAAGGACCTCGGCCTCCTGCGTGTTCTTGTCAATGACCTGTGAAACAGCAAACACACGTCATGCCGTTTTCAGATGACGATACGTCAGCTGCCAAGCTAAGGCTAAAGAGACGCTCTTCACCTCGATCTTGGTTTTGAGTTTCTCGTAGTTGATGTCGATGGGATCGTGCTCATTGTCTTGAGCTCCGCCCCTCAGCAGGCTGTACGCCACTTCGATGTCCAACAGGTTGTCCAACATCTCGACTTTATTCTGGATGCGCATAACGCATGAATGAATTCAGTTACGGGGTTAAAGCGAACCATTTCTGCACCGTGAGACAAAAACAATGAGTTTACTTGAATGTAGTCCAGGCTGTTGAGCAGGGGGGGTTTCTTCATGCCAAAGTCGTGAGGTATCAGGGTGTAGAAGCGATTGGACAGATCCAGGATCTGTGCCTCGGGTACGTGGGCTGAAACAGCCTGTGGTATTAAAAAAAAAAGGACCAAATGACTTTAAAACACCTGACTGATTATTCACAGTTCAATCTGCTGACCGTCTGAGGCGCCGATAACCAACCTGCTGTACTTCTGTCAGGAGAGCGTAGGCACTCTGGATCTGTCTTTTACTCAGCTTACCAAGAGGCATCTTCAGGAGGTCGATCTGAAAACAAACGAAGACAAAAAGAGCTTTTTAGATGTAAAAACTAATACAGCATTGGTGTTTCCCCTTCCATTATACGAGCAGGGCGCTGACGTAGCGCTAAGCTAGTGGTGTGCAATACAGGCACTCCAGCTAAAAAGCTAGAGGTAGCGCTCCAATTCCCTCACCTGAGCCGTATCCCAACCACACCCCCTGCTCGAAAACTTTTAGTACAAACAGTAGTAACAGAACTGCAGCTAAACACAGCAAAAGGCTAGTTAAATATAGCATAGGTCAAAATAGAAAAATTGTGCAAAAAGAACAATAACACAGAAGCGTCTCGGTCTAACTCACCCCTCCGACAAAAATCATGTAAGACATGAGCGCCCTGCCAAGGCAAGTAATGTAGGGGAATAAAAATCACCTAAAGGTGCTTTACTTTTTAAAATCATATATAAAGAATTTACTTGTGTAAGTGGGACAGGAGGATACAAAGATGTAAACCAGTTAAAATAAAGCTGCCGCCTTGCAATACAACAATGTAACAAGCATCTCATGAGATCCGTTAATGATCAAAGTATGAATTGGAAATGACTCTCAGCTACTAATTTCAACGAAGATTTAGCTAGCTTTTATCTACTTTTAGCTAGCTTTTTTTTTGTACCTTAAGTAACATTTTGCTGCTTTTAGCTAGTCTTCCGCCACTTTCGGCTTTTAGATAATAAGGATGAGTGAGTCAGCGAGTCCGTCCATGTGTCCATATTTATTAGCCACAAACTGAACGTGGAAGAAGATTAGCCAAAAGCAGCAAAATATTACTTCAAGGTACCCAAAAGCTAGCTAAAAGTAAAAAGTACATTAAGGCTATCTAAATATTATAAGTAGCAAGGGAGCAAACTGTCCACTACAAGACTGAAATAGCAAAGTGTGAGCTAAAATAGGCAAAAATGTTAAATGTATCAAAAAGCTAGCTAAAAGTACAATGTAAAGGAAAGCTAGCTAAATCTTACAAAATCAAGTCAAAGTCAAAGTCAACTTTATTGTCAGAACTGCAATATGTACAGGACATACACAGAATTGAAAGTAGCAAAACGTGGCTAAAGTTAAAAGTAGCACAATTCTAGCTAAGAGCAGAATAAGGTTTCGCAAAGTAACATTATTTTGACCGAGCAACCGAGTTGCTTCCGGTTAGGACTGGAAAGGCGCCTTGCATGGCAGTCTGCCGCTACCGGTGTATGAATGCGTGTATGAATGGGTGGATGGTTGGTATTGTAAAGCGCTTTGGGGCTCCTCACAGGGGGCTAGAAAGCGCTATATAAATAAGCTCCATTTACCATTTTACCAAAGTGAGCAAAAGGCTGGTTCAAAGGTATAAATAGCAAAAGACCAGCTTAAATTCACAAGTACTGTACCAAGAGGCTAGCTAACAGCTAAAAGTAAAATAAATGTAGCTAAAAGTATAAAAAGTCTAGTTAAATGTAGCATAAGACAAAATGGAACAATATT
Organism: Garcialebias charrua; assembly: GCA_038048925.1. NCBI lineage: Eukaryota > Metazoa > Chordata > Actinopteri > Cyprinodontiformes > Rivulidae > Garcialebias > Garcialebias charrua. The sequence continues at coordinate 32,268 of JBBPBX010013668.1, forward strand.
TTTGAAGGACCTGAAGAGATCTTAGTGTATTTCTATGATAAAAATGTTTTATTAATCAAGTGAAATATTTTAAAATATATAAAAGTTACAAAAAGACTAAAGTCCAAGCACCACTCTCCTGAATGAGCTGAATGTTTTGACAGGAAAACAGCAGTCAGAATATGCACAATAAAAAAAGCTGACCTCAAACTCCACCATGGCCTTCTTCATGCTCTCCACATCAAAGATGGTCTTGATCAGGTCCTGAACTGGTTTGGGCAGCTTGGACTTGGTGCCAGCACTGGCAGTCAGCAGTTTCACCGCCTCCTCATCCTGTAACGAGTACACCGCAAAGAAAATGTTAGAAACAAAACATCTGGACACGTGTTTCCGGGCTCCACCGGTGCGTGCACTAGGGGTGGGCGATATGGCTCAAAAATTATATTGTGATATTTCAGAGCATTATCACGATAACGATAAATTTCGTGATATAACCAAAAAAAAAATAAAAAAAATAAATCAAATTTATTTATTTGACAAAATTAACTTAACATGTTGCTTTGCAGTATTATATAACATTTTAAAAAACAAGGGGTAATTTTACTGAAATTACTTTATTAAGTAAAGTACAGTATTCAGTCTCCAAGTATAAAAATAAAAATGATCTGTTATTTAGACTGAAAAAGTCTGTACAAAATAAAGATCAACAAAATCCACCGCAAAGTCTGCACAAAATATAGATCAACAAAATCCACCACAAAAACTAAAGTGGAGGTGTAGTTTCCTAAAACAACTAAATAAAATGAATCTTAAAATCTGTTGAGCATAAATATAACCTACAACAAAACATATGTTGCCTTTAAATGAGCTATAACTTCCAGAACTTGTAACAAGGTGATCAGCTGACCCTAAAGCTTGTGGTGTTTCAGCTTCCTCTGTTCCTGCAGGAATTATTGATTTTTCTGATTCATTTTTTTAACTGATCTGTCTCTGATCACCTGCCTCTGTGTGAGACAGCTGAGCCGCGCGTTTGTAACGACAGTTTTAGAGCGAGGGAGAGACGCAGCCCGCACACGCCGCTGAGCAGCGCGGGGCGGGGGGAGACAGTGGATCTGTCTGTACCTGTGCAGTTTAAGCAGGGGAGAGAGAAGCTGAGATGCGAGTTGTTTGTTTTTAGCATTTTAGCTAGCGTTACACCAGTACTGACAGGTGGAGGGGAGGTGCGCAGCTCGGTTTGGTTTTTTGAAGCGCTCGGATGTTAAGGGGGCGAGGCGCCCCGACGTATTACGTCATGAAATTAGCATATCATGATATAACTTTTTTGCCCGGGCAAGCTTTTTTTACCGGTAATACCGGGAACGATATGATATGGCCCAGCCCTAGCGTGCACCTGTCCGTAGTCGATCTCAAGCGGGTAGAACTTGTTGGGATATTTGGTGAAATCGTAGGTGTCCCAGTCATTTCCTGTTTTCTCCCTGTAAACACTGAGGAAGTTCTTCAGCGCAGAGTTTCTGTCGCTGAATTTGTCCAGCTTGTTGCCCCCGATGGTGGTCCCCACTCTGCCCCATGACCTGAACACCCAGTACCTACAACAGATGGACGAGAAGCTCGTGAATACAGACGACGGTTCAGGCTGCGAGGTTAAAAAGCTGCGCTAAAACAGAGTGAGATTACTGCGTGTGGACGTCGTCCTCCAGCAGCTGCAGCTTATAGTACGAGTTCGTCCCTCGGACGATGTCCACCAGACCCAGGGTGGCGTTGTACATCTTCCCACTCTTCTCCAGGACGTGGGCACTGTTCTCCAGACCTGCGCAATTTAACAGCACCCATCAAAACCAGAGGGGACACACGGCAGTTTCAGGCCAGTGGATTCAGGACTACCTGAGTCTGGGTCCACAGCAGCTCCACCTTTCACCGTCAGCTTCAACTTCTTGGATTTACTTCCACCTGGAACAGTTTAGATTTGATGACGTCATCATTCAAAGATCTTTAAAAAAAAAAAACAGCTATCAACCACAGCGACAAGCATCCCTTACCCTCCTCCTCCTTGACCTTCCCTGAGCTTTTGGCAGCTGGTGCTCTAGACTTGGAGCTCACGGACGGAGCTGGAGCTTCAGCTTTAACCTCTGCCCCCCAGGGCGAGATGGCGTGCAGGGACACCAGCTCCTGGAGGGCTTTGCCGGACGATTTGACGTCTGTGAGGAAATCCTCCGAAACCACACGCACACCCTTGTCTTTTACTTCCTCCATCTTCTTACTCATCTTCTCCACCTCCTCTGGAAACAAAATGTGGTGAAAGTCACCGTGGAACTTTACGGGTTCCACCGACGGGTTAAAGAACGAAAGACTCACTCTGGGTGCTGAGACAGAGAGAGGCCTTGCTGGCGGCGCCTGTGATCGTCCCCCCGAGCTCCTCGACAGCAGCCTTCAGGTCGTCTTTGTTCTTCGACAGCTTCCCAACAGACAGCAGCTTCATACCAGTGAGAGGCTTGTCTGAAGAACAACAATAATAAAAATGACATTTTTCAGTCTCAGCAAATTATAAAGACCTTCAATATTCTTTGTTCACTATCTAAACTGGAGAAATTGCATTTCCTGAGAAAATGCAGTGTGAATGCTTATTGCTGAAAAACAGCTGAAATTAGCTAAAAACATGCTGAAATGTAGCTGAAATGGAAGAACGAGTTAGCAGAAGAAAGCAGAAAGAGCTTGCAGAATTAGGTTAAATCAGCAGAAATTAGCACAAAAATTAAGAAATTAGCTAAAAAAGCTAAAATTAGCAACAAATTGGTGAAAAGTAGCTGAAAAGGTAGAAAGAAGCTTAAATTACCAGAAGGAAGTGGAAGGAGAATAAGTCAACAACAAAAAAAGTGAAATTAGCTGAAAATGCTACATTTAGCACAAAACAGCTAAATAGTAGCTGAAATAGCAAAAAGAGTTGAAACTAGCAGAAATGAGCACAAGCTGAAATTAGCAGGAAAATTAATTAGGCTGAAAATAGCAGAAATTACATGAACATTTTGAATTTATCTGAAAACAGCTCAAATTAGCTCAAAGTCTAGCTGAAAAGGTAGAACAAGCTTCAGTAAGCATAGGACAGTACAAAGAACATGTTTGCCCAATTAGGCTGAAAGAAGCAAAAATGAGCACAAAAAAGTGTGTGTGTGTGTGTGGGGGGGGAGAATAGGCTTAAATTAGCATAAAAATAGCTCTAAAGTGGCTGAAATTGCAGAAATAAGCTGAAAGGAGCCGAACCAGCTAAAATTAGTAGAAATGTTAGAAGAAACACAAAAATATTGTTGGCAGAAAGAATCTGAATGAATCTAAAAGGAGCACTAAACAGCTGGAAAAACAGTTTAAAGTAGCCGAAAAAGTTTAAATTTGCACAAGGAAGCTGAAAGAAGCTGAAGCAGAACAAAATGTGAAAGGAGCAGTAAAATGTTGTAAACAGATCTGAAGGATGTAAAATGAGCTCAGTTCATTTTCTATGAGGGAAAAAGTGGCAGAAAACGCTAAATATTTCAAAAAGCTAGAGTTGCACCAATACCAAAAGTCATAGCAGGATTGTCCTGAAAGAGCTGAATGTTTTGATTTATGATTTGTTGAAATAGCACAAAAGTTGTGGATCAAGAAAGATGCTGAAAAATGTACAGAAGAAAAATGGATCACAATAGAGTGAATGCTTCCAAAACATTCACACAATAATAAAACATTTGTTCAATCACTCAAATGAATGAAGAATAAATCAAATCACTGCTCAGAGTGGTAACATCCACTTCTCCGACCTGAAGGGGCTGCTTCTGTCACGTTCTCCGTCGGACCGGCGGACGCGCTCGCCAGGGCTTCGGCTTTGACTGATGTCGTGGTTTTGGGCGGAGCCTCTCTGGGGTAAATCCTGTCCTGTCGCTTGAACTTAAACTTCCTCAGAAAAGGGACTTCGTGGAACTCCTGAAATTACATTTGACCAGATTTCAATGGAAAATAGACAACAAGTTTAGAAGCTGAATGTTCCTGACTGATTGCTGCTTACGCTATAGGGGCTAACTCAAGAAGAAGACTACCGGTAATTGTTTCCGAATCAAAAACTTATTTTCAGCTCCTTCCATTATCTTTACCCACTTCTTCGTTTTTGAGTCACTGGTGCTCACATCCAGCCGTCACGGTGCAAGAGGCTGGGGGACAGCCTGGACAGGTCTCCAGTCCATCACAGAGACACATAAGCCGTTTACGCATTTGCCGGCCCTCCCCGGCTCTCCCTGGCTCCTCCCTGCTTCTAACCCTGGTTCAGCATGTTCGCATTTTCCTTTTTTTCCCCGACTCCGCCCTCGTCATGGAACCATCTCCTCCGTGGTTCCATCGGGCTCAGCTCTCCGGGCCCAGTTTCACGTCATTTACTGCTCACATTTGATTCGTTGTTTGCAGCAGGGGCTGGACTGCTTCGTGTAGGGGCTGGACCAGAGGGCGGGACTAGCTGCGTGTTGAGTCATCAACTGCGACTGCTGTTAACCTCGCGTTCTAACAACAACAACCTCCATTTTAGAAAACAGCATGTCTACCTCCCAAGCCCACGCTGCGTGCGTTCCGTGGTCAAACGATGAAGTAAGCTTCTTCCTAAATTACCTCGCAGACGAGCGTGTGCAGAGGGAGCTGGACAGCAGCACACGAAATGAAAAAGTTTTCAAGCGTGCGTCTGAGGAAATGGCTGTGGCTGGCTTCACTCGGACCTCCAAGCAATGCCGGGAGAAGCTAAAGAAGATGAAATCAGACTACCGGACCATGAAAGACCATAACGGTTAAAGTGGACGAGGAAGGAAGGATTGGCGCTGGTTCAATAAAATGGACGAGATCTTTGGAAAACGGCCATCCAGCAACGGTAGCCAAATGGCTCTCGACTCAGCCACCCAAATGTTGGAGAGCGAGATGGAAGGTGAGCTGTTGTTACTTGTGTTTATTAGTCATCTTTTGTCTTCCTAAATAAACTCAAAAACGTGTACAGGCTGCTGGGTTTGTGGCTACTTTTCTGGCTAGCTATTGTCAAGCCACGCTTGAGGCAGCAGCTAGCCTCTTAGCACAACAGGCTAGCTAGCCTAGCACAACAGGCTAACGTAGTTCGTGTAACGTGTGTTTTTTCTTTTAAATTAGATCATTCGACGCCGTCTTCAACGCCAGCAGAAACTCCTGAGTCCTCTTCTACCGCTTCAGAGGAGCAAACGGGTGAATTGTGTTCACAACCAACCACACCACCAGTGTGCTCAGCTGGGAGGGCCTCAACTCCGGACTCCGCGGCCTCTGCTTCACGTGCTCAGCCAGGTGGGCTCAGTGTTTGTTTATGTAATGAAAATAACCCGCAAAAAAATAAATGTAATTCTAGCATAAAGACTGAACTTCTAACTAACTAGCAAACTAACAATACCTTTGGGAGTACATATAACTGTAGACAACTTTCTACTTGTTCTCAAAATGTGTGTATGTCATTTAATTAATCAATGTTTGACATATTAATAAATGAATTAATAAATACGTATCCGACACAAAACAATACTGTACATACTTAAATAAAAGTAGAAATATATGTCCTACATAATGCTAAAGAAAACAATTAAATATCTAAATAGATGAAGTAGATAAAGTACTATATAAAGTAGAAATATATATTTTAATGAGAAATAAAATCATAAATATATGTATTGTTTATTATTTCAACGAGCAGAATTACATTGATAAGAAAAAGGAGAAGCTAAAAAAGGCAAAGCAAAATATTTTAATATATTGACAGAAAATCATGTGTTAAAAGTAATAAAAAGAATATATATAAATATGATGAATATATATATTTCTGCTTTTATTTATTATTATGTCAGTTTGGTCCTTCATAGACAGAAGTATTTCCAAATGTGTGTGTAATGTGCAATGCTCTGTGTTGGTTTTCAGGTTTGCGTTTCAGGAAACGCACACGCAGCACCTCATATGCAGATTACATCCTGGCAATGCATGAGGAGTCTCGTGAGGACCGTCTCCATCGAGACCGCCTTATGGACCGGCAGGTGGAGATGTTGGACCGGCAGGTGGAGATGTTGGACCGGCAGGTGGAGATGTTGGACCGGCAGGTGGAGATGTTGGCAGATGAAGGACAGAAGGATCGGGAGCAGGAGGCCACCATCCGTCAACAGGAGATGGCGAACCGGAAGGCAGACGCAGGGAGCATGAGGCTGATTGCACGACAGCACAAACGCATAGCCGACTCCTTTGCCAAGCTTGTGGATGTGATGGCTGCCAGAAAGTGAATTATTTGATATAAGCTTGAAGATTTTATCCTTTTTCATATTCTTTTAAATATCGGGTGTGCATTTTTGGGTTGTTAGGTTGTAATGCTGTTTATTTCACAGTCTTCCTTGTTGTTTTTCTACGCTATCATTCTTGTGCAATAAACTGATTTCTTAAAATTTTGCTTTACTTGCACATGGCTGTGATCAGCAAACACACAAATAAATTAGATGGATTGGGCAGTGGCAGAACATATACATTACATGTACATGTACAGGATATGTACTGTATACAATATGCTGGTGAAGATTCTCAGTCATCCAGGACATGATAAATCAAAAAGGCGTTCAATTCAGGATCAACTGGACTTTATTTGTAACAGAAAACGTTTCGACTTCTGTCCAGAATTCTTTTTCAATTCTGAATTGAAAAAGAATTCTGGACAGAAGTCGAAACGTTTTCTGTTACAAATAAAGTCCAGTTGATCCTAAATTGAACGCATTTTTGATTTACTGTATACAATGTATATACTGTATACAGTACATGTGCAGGATATGTACTGTATACAATGTATATACTGTATACAATGTATATACTGTATACAGTACTGTATACAGTACATGTACTGCATACAGTACATGTACTGCATACAGTACATGTACTGTATACAGAACATATACTGTATACAGTACTGTATACAGTATATGNAAGTAAATAAGCAAGGAAACAAGTAAATAAGTACCGGTAAGTAAATAAGTACGTAAATAAATAAGGAAGTAAACAAGTAAGGAAGTAAATAAGCAAGTCAATACCGTAAGTAAATACCACTAAGTAAACAAGTAAATAAGCAAGTCAATTAATAAATAAGCAAGTAAATAAATAAATGCGTAAATAAGCATGTAACTAAATAAGTGATTACATAAGTAAATAACTAAATAATTAAATAAGTAATTACCGTAAGTTAGTAAATAATTAAGTAAATAAATAAGTAAACACGCAAATAATTATCTATCTATCTATCCATCCATCCATCCAACCAACCAACCAACCAACCAACCAGTGAAAACTTAATTATCCCTGTTTTTAAGAACTTTCATGATTAAGGAAACGTTCGTCATCGTCCCACCTTCGGGGTGAGCCAGTCTTGTCGTTGTGGTTTTTTGGTTTTGTACACACACTTGGTCCAGGCTGAGATGTCCCCTGTGCAGTAATATGCGTCTCCTTTAAAGACCAGCTGCCCGTAGCACTCCTTACAGGACCCGAGCGAACCGAAGGCCATGCAGTCGGCCAGGATGTCCAGCACCTGTGAAGAAACAACGCTGCGTTTACTCAGGGAGGCTGCAGTTCAGACATCTGAGCCCTCTTTTTATCTTCACAACCTCTTTGAGGGAAGAAAATCCTTTTACTTGAAAACAGTCTTTTAATTAATTTTAAAAATAGCTTATTTGAAGGAATATGTGTCGCACAATATTGCATACCACCGCTTTGAATAAAAATCTGCATGTGTTCAGAGTACGCGTTTCAAATGATGCCCGGCTACTACCACATTAAAGTTTAGCGTATCATCAGTAAAATTATGGATATTTTGTGTTTTTTAAAGGTGAACGGGCTGTGGTGGACATCTTGAACTGTTTAGCTAATCAGCTGTGGATGCACATCCAAGGATTCGTTCCTAAAAGTTCAATTAACATCTTTACAAATGTCTATGAGATATTTTGCTAACAGACAGAAAAAAAGATGTTGCACAATGCACAGCACTCAGACTATATGTTGTGAATAACTCACAGCTACTACCATACCAAGTCTTATCTTATCAAGTGTCAAACTGACTTAGTTGGAGCCATTTTTTTGTTTTCTAAAGTTTCTTAGCTGTGGAGGCCATCTTGATTTAGTGGGGCACCAAATGGTAATCAGCTGTAGAACCACATCCTTTGATTATATTCTGAGAATTTCATTAAAACTCCTTTAATGGTTCAGATATGTTGCTAATGAAGAAAACGGGGAAAAAAAACTGGCAAAAACATTACTGCTGATTTACCGTTCAACAGTCACCATTATGGTATTATTAATCGACTGTTTTCACAAAAAAACAGAGAGCCATGGTTTAAATCTGAAAAATGCAGGTTAATGTTTTCTTACATTAGACTCTCCAGAGGGAACGTCCTGTCCGTTTGCAATCAGCAGCTCCTTCATGTCGTTGACTGAACAATACTTTTTCAACTTGTCTTTGATTCCCCAAATCAGCTGGCTTTGATTCTGCAGAAAACACAGTCATCATAAACAGATCGACATATCAAGATCATGGAAAAAAAGAAACACTAAGGTTTACTCTGAAATACACAACACTGTTCCGAAAAGGTTGGGACGATGTGCAATATGTAACAGGAAACATAATAAGCATATCTTCAATTCAGTTTATTTATACAGTACCAAGTCACAACATGAGTCATCACAGGGCACTGAACAGAAACATTCATATACATAAAAAATTAAGTTAGTAAAATTATTTCTCTGAGGAGCAGACTGCTTTGAGTTCAACTTTATCACAAACTCTCATCTTGAGCAAGCATGAAGGTGACAGTGGAAAGGAAAAACTCCCTCATGAGGAAGAAACCTCCAGCAGAACCCAAGAAGGCGGCTCTAGTAACATTTTTAATGTGGGGGATAAAAGATGTCCTGATCAAAAATAACACCAAGATTTTTAACATTAGACCTGGAGGCCAGATTAATGCCATCCAGGGAAAGTGAAAGACTGAAAAATGTATTCCTACGATACTCAGGTCTAAAAACTAAAACATCACAAAAGCAGAAAATTAAGGGTCATCTAGGTTTTTATGTTTTTAAGACATGGTTGTAGTCTAAATGACTGATTGGATTAATTGTGTTTCATGGACAAAAATAACTATCATCATCAGCATAGCAATGAAAATTTATCCAATGCTGTTTAATAACTTTACCTAATGGAAGCATAGTCAAGGTAACGAGTATTGGTCCAAGCACTGAACCTTGAGGGACTCCATGACTAACTTTGGAGTATGAAGAAGATTCATTGTGTTTCATGGACAAGTATACCTGAGTATCATCAGCATAACAATAAAAATTTATCCAATGCTGTTTAATAACTTTACCTAATGGAAGCATAGTCAAGGTAACGAGTATTGGTCCAAGCACTGAACCTTGAGGGACTCCATGACTAACTTTGGAGTATGAAGAAGATTCATTGTGTTTCATGGACAAGTATACCTGAGTATCATCAGCATAACAATAAAAATTTATCCAATGCTGTTTAATAACTTTACCTAATGGAAGCATAGTCAAGGTAACAAGTATTGGTCCAAGCACTGAACCTTGAGGAATTCCATGACTAACTTTGGAGTATGAAGAAGATTCATTGTGTTTCATGGACAAGTATACCTGAGTATCATCAGCATAACAATAAAAATTTATCCAATGCTGTTTAATAACTTTACCTAATGGAAGCATAGTCAAGGTAACGAGTATTGGTCCAAGCACTGAACCTTGAGGAATTCCATGACTAACTTTGGAGTATGAAGAAGATTCATTGTGTTTCATGGACAAGTATACCTGAGTATCATCAGCATAACAATAAAAATTTATCCAATGCTGTTTAATAACTTTACCTAATGGAAGCATAGTCAAGGTAACGAGTATTGGTCCAAGCACTGAACCTTGAGGAACTCCATGACTAACTTTGGAGTATGAAGAAGATTCATTGTGTTTCATGGACAAGTATACCTGAGTATCATCAGCATAACAATGAAAATTTATCCCATGCTGTTTAATAACATTACCTAATGGAAGCATATTCAAGGTAACGAGTATTGGTCCAAGCTCTGAGCCTTGAGGAACTCCATGACTAACTTTGGAGTATGAAAATGATTCATTATTTACATTTACAAATTGGAATCTATCAGATAAATATAATTTAAACCATTTTAGAGCCATTCCTGTAATCCCAATATCATGTTCAAGGCTCTATATATCTAAAGTTTTAACTAAAAATGTACAATCTTTGGGGGGAAATAAGGCAATTTTGAATTTTAGAGCAGCAAAACATTTCAAAGAAAGTGAGGATGATGGGCAACAACCATTTTGCAGCTAATCAGGTTAACAGTCAACATGTCAGTAAGAGGACTGGGTATATATATACAGTATATATATATTTTAAGAGAGGCTCAGAGAAGTAAAGATGGGCAGAGGTTCACTGACCAGTCAGTGAAAAACTGAAACTTCTCACCAAGTACAGTTTAGATTTTATGAATCTGAAGAAACTGAGCTCAAAGGAAAAGACTGGGAGTCGGTGCACTAGTGTTATTCAGCTCCTCAGCATTAAAAACAGCTCTGCTTCAGTTCTGGACATCCCTGCATGGACTCAGGAACACCTCCACAAATCACCTTCAATGGGATTAACCTGTTTAAATAAAGGTTGAATGAATGTAAACGGTTAACTGTGCCTCCCACCATCAGGCAATAATAGATCCATGTGTGAAGAGAAACGTCACAACCACCTTTGGATAAAAGCTCATTTAAAATAGACTGAGGCAAAGTGGAAAACTGTTCTGAAGTCGGACAGATGAAAATTTGGAAAATCTTTTGACGACCACAGACACCACGTCCTCCGTAGTAAAGAGAAAAGGGACCATCAGGCCTTTAACGGTTAAACTGCTAGCCTCTCTGATGGTATGGTGGTGCATTGGTGACTCTGGCACATGCAGCTTACACATCAGGAAAGGCAGATCATTGCAGAAAAGTATTTGATGGTTTTAAAACAACTTATGCTTCCACCCAGGGGCCCCTCCACCCACACCCCAAGCAAAAACATAAACAACCTCAATCCAACTTTTTTGAGATGTGTTGCTACCATAACATTTAAAATGGCCTTTTTGTTTAAACAAAACAAAATTATTAGTGTCAACATTTGTTCTGTTCACTGTCACTGTGACCAACATGTGTTTCTGGACATAAACTGTTTATACATTTTACACAACATCCAAACTTTTTCAGTGAAGGTTGTAAAACCAAACCAGACAGAAGCACCTTCAGCTCCTCCTCCAGCTTCTTCTGCTTGGCGTCATCCTCAGCCTTCAGCTTTTTTGACGCTCCGTCCACAGCGTCGCCTTTACGTTTCCTGCGAGACCAAACGCTGGTTACAAACTTTGATCGAGGCTCAGCGAGGACAAACAAAACGTGGAAAGAAAAACATAAACCTATCCACGCTGGCTTCCTAAATGAGACGCCAAGGGAGCGAGGACGGGGAACAAACACGCCACAATCTGACACCTCCGTTCATTAAACTTGTTCGCCGGGGCCTCGTCGGAGAACGGACGCGAGTCTTCGCACGCCCGGACGACCCTCGGCGCCGACGATGACGTCGCTCCGTGTCCGAGCGAGACGCCTCCATCCCCGCGAGACGCGTCGTTAATGACCGTCCAGGAATCAGAAAACAAGACGAACCTCCTCGATCACAGGAGGCATGAAGAAATATAAAGCAGTTTGTTGGGTCCCTGCACCTCCTAAATGAACCGCTCCGTCAGCCGATGGTCGTTCGAGCCGATGGTCGTTCGAGCCGATGGTCGTTCGAGCCGATGGTCGTTCGAGCCGACTGGTGAGCGACGACTTCTGTGCTTTTTGCAACAACTCAGTTTTATTTCAATCTTATTTCCTCTTTTTGGGAAAACCATGGAGAACGCCGCTGCACCGGAGCACCTTCTTTTGAAACCCTCTTATTGGTTCTCCTCTTCTCTGAACGTTACACCTTCCTCCTCCTCGTCGCCTCCGCCGGTAGACGTGGTGATCTCCCTCAACGTGCCGTACATGGCGGCCGAGCTCGTCATCGCCTTCTTGTCCACTGTGGGCAACGTGCTCGTCTGCGCCGCCGTGGGTCTCAACCGCAAGCTGCGCACTGTCACCAACTACTTCCTGGTGTCGCTGGCGGTCGCCGACATCTGCGTCGGCGCCATCGCCATCCCCTGCGCCATTCTGACGGACGCCGGCTTGCCGCGCCAGCACCTCCGCCTGTGTCTGCTCACGCTGAGCGTCCTCATCATGTTCACGCAGAGCTCCATCTTCAGCCTGCTGGCCGTGGCCGTGGAGCGCTACGTCGCCATCTTCATGCCATTCCGCTACTGCGCCCTGATGACGCCGCGCAACGCCGCGCTGGTCATCCTCGCCACCTGGCTGCTGGCCTTCCTCATCGGCCTCGTGCCTCTCATGGGCTGGCACAAGACGCCGTCGGACTCCGGCGACTGCGTCTTCGTCCTGGTGGTGGACATGACCTACATGGTTTACTTCAACTTTTTCGCCTGCGTGCTCGCGCCGCTGCTCGTCATGTTCCTCATCTACGCCAGGATCTTCGTCGCGGTCAAGCGGCAGCTGCGGCGCGTCGACCCCGAGCCGGGCGGACGGGGCGGGGAGCGCCACATGCGCCGGGAGACGAGGGTGACCGCGTCCCTCTTCCTCGTGCTGTTCCTCTTCGCCGCCTGCTGGATCCCGCTGCACCTCATTAACTGCTTCCTGCTGCTCTGCCCGCGCTGCTCCGTGCCGCTGGAGCTGCTGCTCGCCGCCATCATCCTGTCGCACGCCAACTCCGCCGTCAACCCTTTCCTGTACGCGTACACCATGACGGCGTTCAGGGACACGTTCAAGGCGATTCTCTCAGGCTGCAGGTTTGCTCCGAACAGGAACGACGGCGAAGAGACGAACCCTTGAACTAAACTAGGGGTGGGCGATATGGCTCAAAAATTATATTGTGATATTTCAGAGCATTATCACGATAACGATAAATTTCGTGATATAACAAAAAAAAAAAAAATTTAAATAACAGAAATCAAATTTATTTATTTGACAAAATTAACTTAACATGTTGCTTTGCAGTATTATATAAAATTTTAAAAAAAAACAACAAGGGGTAATTTTACTGAAATTACTTTAGTTAGTAAAGTATTCAGTCTACAAGTATAAAAATGATCTGTAATTGAAAAAGTCTGCACAAAATATAGATCAACAAAATCCACCACAAAAACTAAAGTGCATGTATAGTTTCCTAAAACAACTAAATAAAATGAAGCTTAAGATCTGTTGAGCATAAATGAAACCTACAACAAAATATGTTGCCTTTAAATGAGCTATAACTTCCAGAACTTGTAACAAGGTGATCAGCTGACCCTGAAGCTTGTTGGTGTTTCAGCTTCATCTATTCATGCAGGAATGATTCATTTATCTGACTGATCTGTCTCTGATCACCTGCCTCTTGGTCCGTGGACCGACTGTGGAACTCGAGACAATTGAGCCGCGCGTGTTTGTACCGACAGTTTAGAGCGAGGGAGATGCAGCACCGGCAGCTCAGAGCGGGGTGGGGGGAGGAGGGGGGAGAGAGTTCAACTCTCTGTACCTGCAGTTTAGAGCAGGGGGGAGAGAAACAGACGCACATTGATCTGTGTTGAGTCGTTTTATTTATGAGCTGCAATGTTTTTATGTCTTTTGTTTTGTACTTCATTGTGTGTGTTGCCTGTTGTTTGTTTGTTCAGCACTTTGGTTTGGCCTTGTTCCTGTTTAAAGTGCTTTATAAATAAAATGGTATGTTTGTTTTTAGCATTTTAGCTAGCGTTACACCAGTACAGAATGGTGGTGGTGGGGGGGGATGCGCAGTTCGTTTTGGTCGTTTGAAGCGCTCGGTTAGTAAGGGGGCGGGGCGCCCTGACGTATTACGTCATGAAATTAGCATATCATGATATAACTTTTTTGCCCGGGCAAGCTTTTTTTTACCGGTATTACCGGGAACGATACATGGCCCAGCCCTAAACTGAACGTTTGTCGCCTCACCCTTTGGACTTGACGGCAGGGAGCCTCTTCTTCAGCTCGTCCTTGTCCTCCGCCCGCAGCAGGTCGAACCCCTTCAGCTGGGCGGCGCTGTACTCCGGCTTGAAGACCAGCTCCTCCCTGGAGCTCACGAAGCACGCCGTGTGGTACCAGCGGTCAATCAGACCCAGGTGAGGCTTCTCGGCGTCCACCATTTTCTTGGAGACACGGATCTGATCCTGCAGCAGAGCACAAAATATTAGAGTACTAGAGCGCCAGAGTTTTTTTTCTATTTTATTCATTTTATAATAATGAGATACAACAATTAACATATATGTAATTAGAGAAAAATATATAAAAAATAGAAAATGAAAGGTAGCAGATGAAGAAAAAAATCTTATTAAATCTGCTCCTTATTTATCTAATAAACAATTCAAACAAACATTTTCTGTAAATAGCAAAACAAGTAAATAACTCATTCAATTTTCAATTATCATACATTACTCATTAAAATACATTCATATATATTTGTTTAACAATTCAATTTCAACCAGTTTTTTAAATACAAGGATTGATTTGGCTTCTTTAACATCTGTCTTTAAGTTATTCCATAATCCTACTCCCTGAATTAAGGTAGTTCTTCCCTTCAAACTAGTTCTAAACTGCAGTTTTACAAATATATCTTTCCCCTTAAGATTGTAGCAGCTTGATCTTTTCACAAATGACATTTGGATATTACACGGTAGTGTATTTTTCTGAGCTCTATACATAAAAGTGACAAAATGTTATAATCAACCAAATCATAGAACTTCAGCAAATTCATTTGATAAAATAATTCACTTGATGGGTGACAGTAATGTTTTCTTGTTATAATTCTTACAATTCTTTTCTGCAAAATAAAAAAAAAGGCTTTGTAATTGATTTACACGCTTTTCCCCAAACATTAACACAATAAATTAAATGTGGCACACATCTGAGTTCAGCTCGTGTCGCGGCCGCAAACCTTTTCGATTTTCTGCTCGCAGCCTTTGCACGTGCTGCGGTTGGACTTGGCATATTCCACCGCAAACTCGTTCAGCGTCTTCTCTCCTTTGGCGGCACCCTTCGCATCGCCTTTTCCTGCAACATGAAAACCACAGGTTTATTCTAAAACCAGTTACACCCAGGATACGTAGCAATATTCAAACTTAGCAAGCAGACAAACGGCTGCAACTCAGTCGATTCGACAGACATGGAGTTCAATTTTAGATTTTTATTGATCATTTGTTTCATTTTATATTAGATCGATAAGAAAGTTACTAGATAATATCACTCTGTTGACATAATTAGATTTTATCAACTTATTGTGTGAATGTTTATGAAGCGTTCACACTATTGATCCAGTTTTCTTCTGTACGTTTTTCTGCACCTTTCTCATTCCACAATTTTTGTGCCATTTAAATAAATCGTAAATCAAAACTTTCAGCTCTTTCAGAACAATCCTGCTATGACTTTTGGTATTGGTGCAACTTTAGCTTTTGACATTTTTTGCCTTTTCTGCCACTTTTTTCCTCATAGAAAATGAATTGAGCTAATTTTAAATCCTTCAAATCTTTAGATGTGTTTACAACCTTTTACGGCTCCTTTCACATTTTGTTCTGGTTCAGCGTCTTTGTGCAAATTTAAACTTTTTTGCAGCTACTTTCTGCTAATGTTTGCCGTTTTTTTTTTTTACTTTCTTGTGCCACTTTCAGCTTCTTCCTGCTAACTGCAACATTTTTGTGCTACTTCTAACTTCTTTCTGTTCCATTCGGCTTACGGTATTTATTCAAGTTGTAGCTTTTTTTTTTGCTATTTCAGCTACTATTTACATGTTTTAATGCTAATTCAGCTTTTTCAGCTAATTCCAGATTTTTGGCACACATTTAAACTTTTTTCTGAATAATTCAGCAAAAGTGTGCTCTCTCCACTTGGTCCAGGTATTTTAAGCTTTTTTCTGCTTTTTTTTTTAGCTACTATTCAGCAGGATTTTTTTTGTGTTTGTTTTTGGCAATTTCTATTTTTCAGATAATTTCCACTTATTTATACTAATTTCTGCTTCTTTATGCCTAATTGGGCACAATAGTGCTCTCTCCACTTCTTTCTGGTAATTTAAGCCTTATATACATATGTTATAAGGCTTAAATTACTGGTATATACATGTCTTTTTTACGCTTCTATTTAGCAGTTTATTTTTTTGCTTCAAATTTCAGCTTTTATCAGATCATTTCTACTTTTTTGTGCCAATTTCTGCTTCTTTAAGCCCAATTGGGCACAATTGTGCTTCATCCACTTCCTTTTGGTACCGGTAATTCAAGCTTCTTTCTGCTTTTTTTAGCTACTATTTAGCTGTTTTTTTGTGTTTGTTTTCTATGTTGTTGCAATTTTCTGCCTTTTTCAGATTATTTCCACTTTTTGTGCTCATTTCTGCTTCTCTAAGCCTAATTGGGCACAGCTGTGCTCTCTCGTCTGGTAATTTAAGCTTCTTTCTGCCTTTTTAGCTACTTTTCAGCTATTTTTTGTTGTTGCTAAATTCAGCTTTTTAAGCTAATTTACTAATTTTTGTGCTCATTTCTGCTTATTGAAACCAAATTCAGCAAATATGTGTTCTTTCAGCTTTCTTCTGCTAACTTAGGCTTGTTCTTCCATTTCAGCTACATTTCAGCTGTTTTTCAGCAATAAGCATTCACACTGCATTTTCCCAGGAAATGCAATTTTCTCTAGTTTAAATTGTTTGACTTAAACTTGTCTGTTCATAAAAATAAAGATCCAGCAACAAATCGAGTTGAATTTGTTGGGTTATTTTATATTTGAATGTTTCTGTTCGGTGTCCTGAGATGATTCTGTTGTGACTTGATGCTTTATAAATAAACTGACTTGAATTTGTTGGTATGAGCACTGACCAATTCCCACAGCTCCTCCGTTCTCGATGGCCTTTTTGACTTTGTCTTGGTCGTCCCAGCGCAGATCAGAAAACCCGGCAATGTCGGCTGGAGACTGAGCGGCTGCTCGCAGCCAGAAGCAGGAGAAGTGGTGCCAGTGTGGCACCTTCCCGTCAAACATCGGGGACTGCAGGACAAAAAGAAACGAGGATGACCCCAACGAAGCAGCAGAAAACTCTGGATTTAACAGAACAGACACCGAGCGTGACTTGACGCATCATTGGAAAGAAAAAAAGAAAAAGAAAAAAATGAATATGTTAAAGGGCCACTGACATTATCTTTGTACTTTGCATAAAATGATACAATATATCTTGTACCATTCAACTATGTTCGTTTTTGCAAACAAAATGATAAATTAATGAAAATTCCTTTCAAATTGAGTTTAAAATTAAAAACTGTGTTTCTCTCGGAAAAATCAGACTACCGTACACGCGAATGCAACATTTGTGACGTTGCAAGGAGGACCTTCAGTCTGCGTCTGCCATTAACGCATATTCATTCTCAGCCAGATCGCCTTTTTTTTGTAGAAATTGAAAAATGCCGGTTCGTTGTGTCGCATTTGGGTCAGTGGCGGTTCTAGACCAGTTGTACTGGTGGGGCCTAGCTGGGGCCAGAGGTTTTGTCAGAGAGGCACGTTCATCTCGGCGAAAAAGACAGATTCGAAATCTTACTTGACTTTTATTTTTTAAAGCAGTGATTAACCATTGTAACCAAAGAAAATAGTTTAAAAAATCAAATGAGAAAAATATAAAACATTTTACACAGTATTTGTATTGACTGAATAAAATAAATTAATAAGCAAATAAAATGATAATGAAAATAACTGTTAGGTGAAGTCTTGTAAAACATGTAACTACCGGTACTTAAAACTTTTAAGTAGTTATTTTCACCCAGTCTCTTTTTCATCACATGCTTCCAAAAGTCCACAATTATGCTTGTATTCTGCATCTGTCTGTTAGCAAAATATCTTGTGAACAACTGAACAGATTTTGATTAAACTTTCAAAAAATAATCACTGAAAGGCTCTCTACGACTGGTTGACTTTTGAAGTACGTCCAATTCAAGATGGCTGCCACAGCTAACTGAACAACACAAAATTGACTACAACTCAGTCAATTTGACAAAAATTGAGATAAAATTTGGTGTGGTAGTAGCTGAGACTCATTCCCAAAGCATAAGCAAAGGACTTTTAGAATGCATAAGATCTTTCTTTAAAATTATAGCGTTATTTATTTAGAATCAATGGTGTTGGTCTGTTAGCAAAATATCTCATGACCCTCTGGACAGATTTTGAAAAATCTTTCAAGAAATAATAAACGGATGTTTCTTTACTGCTGATTAACTTTTGAGTACAATTGAATTGAAGATGGCTGCAGCAGGCAATTGAAATAAGCCAACTCAAAAATGGTTATAATTCAGTTAATTTTACAGATATGGAGTTAAGTGATTGTTTGTTTAAAGTTATTTTATATATTCTTTTAAATAATGGGGTGATATAAGATTTTTTTCTTCTTTCTGCACTCTTTTCATTCAATGTTTTATTTTTGATGAATTTGTTTTATTTTGTCTCTTTTAAATGAATGAATAAATAAATTAAATATATTAAATGGCTTTACATCTGCTAAGTTCATGGCATAAACCAACACAGACATGTTCCTGTTTTTAGTGTTTACATGGCTTTATATTGTAGCTGTATTATGATATGATGCGCAGCCACGGAGCTCCAGGGGGAAGCTGATAGCAGCTGCCCGGAATCAGAGCGCCCATCCCGCATGAAAAAGAAAAACACACCGCTGAAGCCCCAGAGCTCAAATGTCCGGCGTAAAACTAACTTGACCGCGGTTTAATGTGACGCAGATGTGTTTATATACCTCTACAAACATTGAACGTTGCTGTCTTGCGGTGTTTAGTGTAAAATACTTCCACACAACGGACATGTTACGATGAAAAGTCGGCTAGCTGCTAGCTAAGATGCTACTCACCAGTGTTGTCAGATCTTGCGACAGAAACAAGCGTCCAGCTCCATGAAAACAATCCATAACCAATTGTGACCAGCTCCATGAAAACATCATAAAAATCCATAAACAAACGACCCGCTCTTTCAAAACGATGCCAAAACAAGCCCAACAGAGTACTCAGTTAGTCCTCATGCTTGTAGCTGGCTGCAAACTGTGGAATGGATTTCCTGAATTTGAGGCGGGTCTTGTTACTCTGGGTTCATGAGACACGCCTCCGTTCAGGAAATCCATTCCATAGTTTGAAGTCAACGTGCATCATGGATCAGAAAATATCGGCAAGTTGGATCAAAAATCTGATACGTAAACTTGGCTGGTATCGGATGGGCGGGCCACGGGTAGGGCCAAGCTCCTTGTTACACGGGCATGGGACCGTGTCGGCCCCACCCCAGAACCGCCACTGATTTGGGTGTTCTAATATCATCAGTGAACAAGTGAGCCTTTTCACTTTTCCAAAAGATGTAAGACCTTCGTCAAGATTGGAATAAATAAAGCTGCCCCCCCTCGGACTGAGCTCCCTCACTTCCTGAAACGGTAAGAGTAAAAAAATACGGGTGCGGACCTAAATTAGAGCCTGCTGTTTCTGCTCATCTAACTTCCTGCTTCCCAAACTGAAGACAAATTGCTCAAATCTTCACTTAGATTAATAATTGTATCGTTTTATTTCTTGTTCGCCATGAATATTTGTAATAATAATAATAATAATAATAATAATAATAATAATA